>JAOVVI020007863.1:0-14576 GCA_028571085.2 Nepenthes alata
TCCGATTTTCGTACTCCTTAGCCTGAATCTTGCACACTAGAACTCAAAAACAAGAGGTCAGAGGATTAATGAGACTCGCTTTCTTATATGTCCTCCGACACTTAAGTCAATAATTATCATGAGGAGATGAAAGATGCGGGGATAAAAGTATATGAGTGATGATGCAAGAAAGTGGGTCTTTTGAGTCTAACTCGGAGGTTGCACTAGGCGTGGAGAGGCTTTTTCAGCAGTGCGCTCGTGAGGAGCGGCTTTGATGTTGGTGAGGCGACAATCATGAAGGGATTCACAAAGAGGCTCTGCAAACAAAATGTAGTCTCTTGAGAGCTTTTGGGAGTGGCGTTTGAGGGTTTGAAAGAGTGTGAATGCAAGCGTCTGGAGGCTGGTATTATAGCGAATATAGGTGTAAGTGCGAGCGTCAATGCCAGCATACCCTTGGAGTCTGCCTCAATGGCTTTTTATAGCCTCTGGCCAGCTTAGCCTTATTTAGGCATCAAGACTAGTTGCCAACTGCCTTGTGCAAATTTGGTGGGCTGACATAAGGATTGTGGGCGTCGATTAAGGCAACTATGATCAGTCGAAGGGGATTCCTTCCTTCCTTGAGGAGATGCTGCATGCAGCAAATATTAAGGTTGCCATTATAAGAAATTCGTTGAATTGGAAGTTGTCATTCCTAGAGAGATCGTGATCTGGGGCAATATTCAGGATTATGACTGGTTAAGCCAGGAAATCTTCAGTACGCAGGAATTGCATTGTGGGCCGTCTGGATTGGGTCGTGGCCAACTTGGGCTATCTAGCCAGCTGAGGCACTATTTGGGTCAATGGAGGTGTTAACTGGCTTCTGGGCTTGTGGGCCAGATGCCTCCTAGGTCTGCCGCCAAGTCCATTGGTCTTTGTACTAGGCCGGCCCATTTCTACCGTCCCCATCACACATAAACCAATTATTGACTCCTGGCACGTGTCAAAGTGCTAATCCAATATAAGACTTTATAATATTTGTAAAGAATGAGTTGGGAACTTTAAATTTAATCATGATTAATTAAATTGATGTCAAATGAGAAAAAATTGGATCAAAATTAATTTTGGACCAAGTCATAGTGAGTTGTATGACACTTGATCGGCGCCCAACACACACACATATGTATTCTAGGCAAAGAGGTTGAACCTGACAGATGCTTGAGCCTAGCTCGAACGCATTTTCCAGATTAGCTCAAACTCAATCCATGCCCGATAGACAGTCAAGCGCACTGCGACAGAATGTTAGCACTTTATGTACTTTCAATGTGACACTCGTGCAACACTGTGTTTGGCAGTGGCCCGATGCACTCTTGACGAGTGCACGTGCGCCAGTCTACTATATAAGTTATGTCCAACAAATTTTTGGTCATTTTTTCTTAGATTTTAAGAGAGGTAAGAGAAGGAGAAAAGAAAGAAAGAGAGAGAAAAAGCTAGAGAAAACCAATTAAAATGAATCAAAATAAGATTTTGATAAAATTAAAGTTAAAGCAATTGCATCCCAAACCTTCCTTTGCTGCTGATCTTTCCTTATTTCATTGAGCATTTATCATTTCAACAGCTCATGCATGTCATATTTTCACAGCTAGGTTGTTTATACTTCACATACATGAATTCCTATTCCTATTCCCATTCCTAGCAATTTTTATGAAATTCGTGTTCATAATTCATATACTTTATGTTGTCACTTATTTCTCTGCATTTTTAACCATGCATGTGCTAATATCATGTTCAAATAGTTATTATATACTTTAAATTCGTACATAATATTCCTGCTTTTTTAGAATCACAAAATATATGTTCTACATGTCCTAAATTTTATCAAATTGTCCCTATATGCATGTTATTTGAAAAGAAATGTTGAATGGAGAAACTTTACTGATGTTTCTACAACTTTGCTTGAAAATCTTATAATATGGCATTACATGTTTTAAATTAAACATGTTCAAGTTTCTATAAAAAATTAAAGCATTGCATGATAAGAAATTAAGGAAATTTGAAGAAAAATTCTACAATTTGTTAAAAAACTAAAAATATATTCTCTAAAATGAGAAATATAATGATTATTACAATTGTACAGAGTTTTTATTTGTTTATACATTGGACCATTATAAGAAATCGGTAGTGGTATATTATAGTATGTCTTAGTATATTATAGTGGTAATCGAGGTTTAAACATATCATCCGCAGGTGAAAGCGGCATTCGGCCCCTTCTACAGGGTGATATGTATAACAGTCTACCTATGAATTTTGAATAGTAACATAAGGCTTTTGGTTACTTGAAAACAAATATAACTCGAGTTTTGATTTTCTGTTCCTTAGTCAGTAATGCCCTATTGACCCTTGGTCCCTAAGAACTACATGACTTTACATGGCATGTTTTAATTTAGAACTGATAAGGAAAATTTTGAAAGTTGTGCATATTTGTTATGAAAATTCACGGTATTGCATTGGAATTTGATCTGTTGTTCCTTCCAACATGTTTTAATACAAATTGCATGTTTAATTGTACAAGTTATATGCCTTATTAAGCTTTTAACTCACTTTAACTTTTATTTTTCGCTAAACCCCTTTAAATTAACGACCGCGGACACTTGCAAGTGAGGATTATGGTCAAAGAGCTGATTTGAGAAAAATATTTAAACTAGGATTTTGATGAAATCAGTTGTATTTTGTTTTGAAATAATAATTTTAGAACATTTACTTTTACCTTGGTTGAATTGTTCTTTATAAATTTAGTTATTGAAATGTTACGGTCAATGGTGCAATGGGATGTTAGATTGTCCAGCAGTAGTTAATCGTGATTGTTATTTACTCTAATTTTGTTTAAACGTATCTCCTTACGTATGATTTAACGTCATATCGTAGTTGGTACGTGGAACCACTTTCAGATGTGGCAATTTCAGATCTTGTATTTTGGCTAGTTATTATATATTTGGGTCGGTTGTTCTTATCAATTTATAGTTTACATCCAATGTCGATTTAGAATTACGGATCAACCCAATAACATGAGTAATTAAGTTAAGATGAAATAATTCCGTTAAATAATGTCAGATCAGGTTTTGGAATGTAACAATACTTATATAAATTAAAAATTTCCAACATGGATAACAAAGAGAAAGGGCTGAGAGATAGACAAGAGGGGAAGAAAAAAGGAAGCAAGTGGGAAGAGAGAAATAATATGCAGCAGTCATATTCATAATATTATTCATTAAAATTGTATAAACATAAATACTGCAGACCTTATACGGCAACGCAACAGGATTGACAAAAAGACTAGCGAGAGAGGATGGGAAGGAAGAGGCAGGGGGAAGGAAGAGAGAGAGACGATATGGAACAGCTTTACTGATAATATTGTTCATTAAAACTATACATACATAAATAATCCATATACAACAAGGGAAAGGCCGAAGAGACAGGAAAATGGGAGGAGAAGAAAGATGTCCATCCCATCCATTCTGTGTGAGTCCATTAATGCAAAGAAATGGATGAAATGTCACTTCACCAATGGTGTTTAACATGATGACGAAAGAGTATTCTCATAGCACTCTTCGTAGACAATCTGTAACAAAACTGAAATGTGAATTCTGTCCAGGTGTCCACCCAACGTGGAGTGAACATGGAGTGTGAACCAGACCCCTACTTCGTAAGTCAAATATTTCCTAATTTAGCCCCACCTAGTAAATAGTGGGATAGCGATGGTATGATGGTAATAGGTCGCCCTACCCTGGCCCTATTTCATATATACTTTTTAGAGTATAACTTGGGTAATATTTTTGTTTTATGTAAACATCTTGAACTTGTTTATAATTAGATATAAATAATTTATATCAATGTCATGCATTTTTTCAAAATATTTACCAATAATATTCAAAATATGAATACAAATGAATATACAACATCAAGGTATTATGTCTCATCCCTTATGCATTGTGTCTCGGTTATATAAATTTATTTTTATCATTCTACTCTATTTAGTGCAATATCTTCCAAAAGTAAAAGTGCTTTTAAATTATTTTTATCATATTACCTCATATTTCACTATATCTACGTCTCATAAATGAAAATATCAGCCGTTATATATCAATATCCAGCCCCCCGATACCGATTTTACCAGATACCACAGCAAATCATGATATATTATCGTATTAGCAATATATCAGCCGCTGTTTGAAATATCGGCCAAATATCGGGTATATATGGCTGATATTTCTGTCATATTATGAATCTCATATCTTTTGTTATTAAAACATAACCGATGCCGCTAAATATTATCCAATATGTCTGATACTGATATAACTATAACTAATATCGAACCATTATTTTCATCCATAGTCATACCAAATGTCACCGGCAACTACAACGTGAGATGGGACATCACCAACAATTTAATTGACCTCAAATTAGGTAAAGTCCATATATACATTCTGCATCTTCCTAATTGACAAAAGGAATCAGAATTAAACTCTTTGCCGATTGTTTTTATTGATGACCCTATTTGTTTTTGGTCTCATGACCTTTGTCCAAAACACATCCATTACAGGATTTAGTGGATTTGGTGGGCACCTGTGTTGGGTCAGCCTAATGATTAGTCAAAACGTGGTTACCCGTTAATCACCATGTTGGCAGTTGGGGAAGTTATTTTGGAATAACCTACATTATCCCCTTAAGTTCGCGTGCGCGTGTGGAAGACTTCCAGCATTTTGAGAAAAGTTGTAAGAGGAAGAAAAGAGGAGAGAGAAAATTGATGAAATTCTTCTAAATTCTGGACTCTTGAATAGTGAAAAGTGAGTGTTTTTTATATGTAATTATACTCCAAGCAAAAAATTGTTTTTTTCAAAAATGAAAGCCGGTGATCCAACCAAGATCCAAGATCATGGGTTTTTTCTGCATATTTTGAAGTTTTTTTTTTTTTACTGTATTTCTTGTATTTCTTGATTCTAGCATGCTTTTTGATTTTTTCCTTAAACCATAAATTAAGGAACTTAAATTATAATGGCCCCTTAAACTGCAAGAGCGTAACAGACTTTTCTAAGCTGAAGGAAGCGGATAGTTAAAACAAGCAGTGCCATGGAAAGAAAGAACAGAAACCTGAATCACTGTCTTCGAACCAACGAAGTCTTCAATTTTCTTCCAGTCACGATCAAACCTGAATATCAAAAATTAAAAAAAAAAAGAAAAACAATTTTAGCCTTCCCCGTATCACTGGGAATTCTGAAAAACCAAACAACTGCATATCTTTAATTTGTGACACCTATGTAACCTATTCGAATTAAAGACATTAGCATGTCCCAAAACCATGGATGAATATATCGATATCGATGACAGTCGTATCAGTATTGATCATATCGAAT
This sequence comes from Nepenthes alata, assembly GCA_028571085.2. Taxonomy (NCBI): domain Eukaryota; kingdom Viridiplantae; phylum Streptophyta; class Magnoliopsida; order Caryophyllales; family Nepenthaceae; genus Nepenthes; species Nepenthes alata. The sequence continues at coordinate 5,367 of JAOVVI020007863.1, forward strand.
AATATATATCAGTATTCAATATATATCAATACACATTATATCAGCCAATATGTATTGATATCGAGACCCCCGATACCGATATTTCCCACTACCAAGGCAATATCGCGATATATCTCTATATCGATCGACACAACTGATATATCGGTCAATAAATATCACCCAATACAGCCCAATCAGCTTACAATTTTTTTAAAAAAAAAATTTCATCTAATAATACCCAATATTGATATGTATTGTCCAATAAGATACCGATACAACTGCGATCAATATCGATACCGATACATTTTCATCCATCGTCATCACAATTAGTTTGTAGCATTAGCTCTTCATGGTGGGCAAGATTTCCATTAAAACCTATTGCAAATCCTTCATGAGAGCATTTATTTGGCATGGGGATTGGGGAAGGGGAGCGGGAGCGATACAGAGGGCATTGGTAACTTGTGATTTATCTTTGGACTTGACGGATACATTAAGGGTTTAGGAGGGGAATTGTGTTACAGATTGGAAAACAAGATGAGTTTAAGATTAATTATGAGGCCTAAAATCACTAATATTATGAGGCTTATCTTTTCAAACTCTTAAAACCACTCAAAATTCAAGCCAACCAGAACCCACTAGTTTGGATTGAGATCAAGTCGAAGGGTCCAAATTGTCAGAGTTTAAGTTATTAGTTGTCTGCTGCAAGGACCGGCAACAATCAGTTGAGCTAGATTTACAGGCTTCAATTATAAGCCAGGTGATTGAGCTGTCAAAAAACTGAAAGAGACGGAGTGCAGCTACACTAGGAGCAGACCACTAACGGTAGCTCATAAATGGCAAGCCAAGGAGGGGCGGGCTGTAAAGCTAGACTATTGACCCTCCATATTTATCTAATTTCTGGATCCTTTGACAATGACTCACGAGTTACCTAAACAGCAATGACGCTCGTGATCCCATGATCAAAAGCATTTCTCCAAGATCGACGAACATGAATGTGCATGTTCCCAATCCACTCTAGCAACCAACCAGAACGGCCAACAACTCCTCGAGAAAACGACCAGTAACTCCTCAGGAAACCGCTAGCAACTTCTTAGGAGAACAAGTAACAGCTTCCCAGAATAATTGGCCCAGTACCCCTATAAATACAATGCCCCTTCGCACAGAAAAGGGCATTTTGAAAAGATCTTCAGATTCAGACATCCACTGATCTTTGTATTTACAAGAATTCTGGCATCTCACACTTCCCATACTTGTAAAATATAAGTTTTGCAATGCTTAAACTTGCATATAAAAAAAGTTAAGAAATTGTCTTTCAAATACCTCTTCCCCAAAATTATCTAGGAGCCTTATCCTCCAATCTCTCTACTCTCTCTCTATCTCTCTAACTTCTTAGTTAGATACATTTGCCGACTCGAATGTAAAAGGATAATTCAAATAGCCAATTTCAAAACTCTAAACTCTTGTTTGAAATTTTGGTGTGCAGGATCCAAATTCAAAGACCCAAGAATCCACCCCAAACAGTCTTCAATCCAAATTAAAATCTCCAGCACACATAAAACCCAAGTTGCTTAAAGGCCCAAAAGGCTTGACTGCAAGGTTGTTTGGGCTTCAGTGGTTACATCAGCAGCCTGCTGTAAGCAATTGGCCACTTCTCTTTGCTTTCACAAGCTCTTACCCCAGTGTACTACAAAATTTTCAAGGGTTTATTTTATTTCCCATTCATGTACATAGTTTTTAAATGATTTTTTGCTAGTTAGCATAGGTAGACTTGACCATCTCAGGAAAGAGCATTAAGTGCTTATTTTATTTCCCATTCATATACGTAGTTTTGACCTCTCCAGTTTCGCCAAAGTGCTTTTTGGAAGCTTCTCTCATAAGCACTTTTGTTGAGTTTTTTTCCGAGAAATTCCAAATTGGAACTTTTTTTGCAATCTGTAAACAAATTTTCCAGAAGCCCAAAATAGCTTTTAGAAAATATTTTGAAGTAGGCCTAATTTCAAACTTCTCTCATAAGCTCTTAGCCCCCATTTGGTTCAAGGAATTGCCTGAAATTCAGAATTAGAATTGAAATTTTAGACCTACTTCCAATTCTATTACTTAATATTAGACAGAATTATAATTGTAGTTTCAAGCTCCAATTCCTTGAAAATAAAACATAGTATATGATAGTTCTTTGCAATTTCAGGAGTAGAGTAAATGATTGTAATTCAAATATTGAGAATTATTTGTTAATTAGTGGTGCGTCCTTGGATCCAAACTTCGAACAGATTCAGGTTGATCCGCTTGTCTGGTTCCGGCTCCGTTCACTGAGTTTGGATCCTGCACACCACTAAAACGAACAGGAGGTCAGTGTGTCGGCGGGAAGTTGTCCAACCGAAAACACTCCGACGCTCAAGTCAGTAAACAACCTTCGAAATCTGAAAATGTAACTGTAAATGAGAATTGAGAGGGAGAGTGTAAGAGTGCGTAGGTTTCCAGATGAAAGAAAGGCGATGTCGTCTCTTGAATCTGGACGGTAGGTGAAGGCAGTAGGCGTCTGTCAACAGGAAAAGCGTCTGTATGCCTTTAATTTGTGTTCTTTCTATCAGCACGTTAGAATGCTTCGCAGAGAGAGGGAGTACAAAATCGTCCGAGAATGTGTAGTCGAGAGTGTATGATTTTCGTGTAGCAGAGAGTCGTAGTAGAAGGCGTGCCCTGAGTGAGGACTCTAGGACTCATTTTAATGGCGGTAGAGTGATCATCCTTAGTTTGAAGGTGTGATCCCCTGCACCATGTTTAGGCGGCCTTCCTTGTGAGGAAGGCACGAGTTGCCTAATTAGTTGGGATTGTTTCCTTCTCTAGCGGGTAGCGACTTTCCAAATTTTCTGCCTTCCTTTCAAGTATATTACCGTTGGAAGGCTCCACTTGGTAGAAATTGGAAAGATTTGGCGCCTTCCTTATGGGAAAGGCGCCGATCATGTCAACGTCCTTTTTGGAGCTGGTTGGATTTATGGAAGGCGCGGAGTTAGGAAAAGAGCCGTTGCTAACCGCTTGTTGGAGCGTGGGCCCAAGTGTGCCAGGCCCGTGAAAAACCTTTTTATTCTTGGCTTGTTGCTACAGTGATTCCGGACAACGCACGGGTTGACTATCCTGAGCGCAAATACGCCGCCCACCTGTGCCTCAGTCGATCAACGCTGGCGTTGATCATCTGGCGCGTGTTTAGGCCTTTCAGGAATTCGGCCCTCATTTCCTGTTGGGGCAACGTTGACCGTCCAATAGTGGATTTTGGCCGCCTTGACTATTGGGCCAGCCCATTTACAGTACACCGATCAATTAGATATAATAAATTGAACAAGATAAGACCCACTGAATAAGATATTTTTTATTGTTTAGTATGGATGAAAGTAGGTCGACTGTAATTTTATGTTTTTAATTTATTCTTTAGAAAAGTATTATTTAAAAATTTAAAAGCCAATAATTTAATAAAGAGTGTTGTTTAAAAATATCTTAAAATAATATATCTATAAAACATTAAATGTATCAAAATTAGATTTTTTAGAATTATATTATATCCAATTTTATATATTTACTTAATTCTTTTATTTTTATTTATGGATTAAAAATTAATCATACATCAACTTTATTTTTCTCTCTGAAATATAATTTTTCATACAATCTAAATAATAGAATTTGAATTCTACTTAATTTCAATTCCAATAGAATTGAAATTAGACTTCTATTTTCAAATTCCAATTCCGTAATCCAATCATATCCTTACAAAAGTTACACCAAGCCTTCCATTATAAAGTCCTAATGAAGTGTCCATCACACCATGACAACTAGCACAACCAAAGCACACAAGCATTAAATTGAATAACAAACAGTTGTTATTTAGCTCTGAATAGTTTGACACTAGCATCAGAACGCCAGATTTGCACCCCTTGAACTAAAACACACATCAAACAATAGTTCATATAATCCACTCCACAGCTCAGAAATAGTTTTAAAAAAAATTTTCACAATACCCTTGTTTTTCTTACATCCAACCGCCTAAAATTTTATATTTTTCCACATAATCATCATTTTGATTAGTTATCTCACTTAACCAATAACTTGCATTAACCACTTTATTGTGAATCTATTACTCTCACCATTACTTTTTATCAAGGCGGTTCATTCAGGAAAATGTGCTCCATGTACTCAATCAATATTGAACATGGAACGTTGTGCTGCCATTAATAATCCATGGAATATTGTGATCTACGAAGCACAGACATAACATGACATCAATACAATAACATGCTATTTACTAATAAATAAGTACACAATATGTTGGGCACAAATAAACTAAAATTATAGTTTGTTATTTTGCTAATTTATAAATAATATTATTTTATACTAAATTAGCAATAAATATACATGTTTCTTATTTCTTCACCCAAAAAAATTTCACGATAAAATACAAAATTGAACTAACATAAATGAGCTAAATTACAACATCTTTAATAAGCTATTATAGTATAACAAAAATAATAATTCAACTTAACAAATTAAAACAGAATTTCATATAGCAAATTTTTATATATCAATCAACATCTATATTTTAATTTTATAACTTTATACTTCATAATTGTCAAAAATATAAAAATATAAGTAAAATTTCCATACAAAAGTGTGTTCCAAATATATCCGAACATATTCCAAGTGTATCCAAAATGTGTCCAAAACCAATCCGAACATGACAGAGTATTTCAAAATTTTAGGAAAAAAATTAAAAATTTGCACAATTGTCCGACACATTAGGAGAGTGTCAATGTCTAATACGTGTCGGACACCGACACCTAGTCCCGAGAAAGTGTCCATACTTCTTAGACTGTGATACATTAATGGCTACTACAGAGGGGTATCGATGATGGCTTTGATGATAAGAGTATAAACTATATATCCATAGTTAACACCTCACTTATTACTAGGAACTATACATAAGCATTAACTTATTTGATTGCATTTGTACCCACATATAAAAGAGTGTGCAAGAAAATTAGTTACCACCACAAAACACAAAACAGTTCAACCAAACACTGGGCAGCAGTGTCCTCTGCCGAGTGCACTGTTTTGAAGTGTTTCCAAAATTGGGCCGTTCGGGTTTCATTAAAACAATCGAGAGTATGAGCAAGTTATTTCCATTACTTGTATTATGTTAATTATTGTGAAACCACTTCATTTTATACTCAGTGAACATAGCTCTCAAATCGACACTGAACCACATAAAATTATTGTCATGTATGTATGCTTGAATCCTCACCAATTCCGTTGCTACTCACAAAATTTACCACCACATCTTTATTCCATTGTAATTGTTAGTTGAAAGGGCAAAAAAAACATCATAGTATACGAGTGAAAATAGATTTGGGTAAATTATCGATCAAATGTCAACAGAACACATCTGATCTTTAAAAATATAAACAGAAAAGGGGTAAAAATGAAGAAGATTTGTGGGTAAATTAAGGAGAGTGATTTTTAAACAACATATAACTAAATTGGATGGACAAATTGTTTATAGGATACAAACTATCAAAGGTTATTAAGCGAAAAATTAAGTGAAGCTGCCGGTACATGAAAGCAAAAAGGGGGAAAAACATTTGCCCTCTTCCGTTGCTGGAGAAATCGTTATTCAATTAGAGAAATTCTCTCATATGCCCGGTTTGACGCAAGGAAGACCATCTTGACTCCACAAACAATTAAAAAACCAACGATAGAAGTAATACGAAACTGAAATCGCAGAAAGAATCAAATATTAGCAATAGAAAAAACAGAGAAAGAGAGGGGGAAGAGAGAGAGAGAGGCGGAGGTGCTTACAGTTGAAGAGCTTCGAGGAACTTATCGTGCTCTTCTTCACTCCAGCTCTCGCGCGATTTGGTAATAGTGTAAGGCTTTCTAACCTTCTTCCCCGACCCTTCGGCCGCCGCCGGCGACTCAGCTGCCGCCGACTGCGAGTTTGGCATGCTTGTATTCATCCCTTTTCTCTCCCTTCACTCTCTCTCTCTCTTCTTGACGGACGAAGATCTACGCGCAGACAGCAACCAAACAAATGGAGGATAGAGGAGAGGAGAGGAGAGAGAGAACGACGATGAGGATGATGCTCAGCTTTCAATCGCGGGACCCGCGTATGCTCACTAATTTAAACAGCAGGATTTTGTTAAGGCTCACCGAAATAAATTATAATATTTTTGTTATCATATATCGATTAAAAATCTTGTTAACTATTTAATTTTATTCTATATTTCAAATTTATAATATTTCTTTCTTAATAACTGATAATTTATAATACAATAGAAACTTTGTAAGAAAAAAAACGTTTGACATAATAACCATATTAAAAAATAATTTAATATTAATGCGTCACTTGATCCGAATTGTCAAACAAATTAATGAGCCACTTTATTTGAGTATTCGATCGAAAACGGGTCTAATTTTTATTACTCTAAATTTTAATCATACACACCACAACAGACGAATAAGAGGTAAGAAAAATATAATACTCATTCTCCAGCATATTTTCCGACACTCAAGTCAATAATATTTTTATATGGTAGAGAAAAATAGAATAAAGAAAATGCATAGAATGCGAGTAGATAGGAATTGAGCATTGATGAAGGATTGGGCTCTGTATAGTGCGCTCGGTTGACAGAGTGGCTTTGGTGGCACTGCACTTGTAAAAAACAATGACTTTTTGAGAGAATTGCACTTAATATAAGAGTGGCTTTTCTTGTTCGAATTTTTTTCTTTTGTCTACTTCTCCGTAATTACAGTATAGGATATCAGTTGGTAGAGCGCGAGGTGTTATGCCCCCGTAGTTATTAATGGCGTTACTTTTATAATTATCGCTTATGTTTAATGTCTCAATAATCATAATGGGCGTTACTCCTATAACTGCCGCATGCATTTATCGGATGGACTGTCATGATTTCTGACCGTTGAATTGAAGTAGTAACCACCGTTAGCAATCTATTGATTAATCATTAACGTCCATTTATTGTTGGACGGTTTCGGGTTACGCCCCATGGGTCAATCGCCGCAACTTTTACTTTTTGGGCTCAAAGGGTCGTCTGATTGGTCGTCATTACTTGGGCTTTCATTTCTCCTGCGGACAGGGTTTTGAGCCGACCCATTTGCTGCTGTACTCATCAAATATATTGTTTGTCTTCTATAAATATAAATGAGTTCATATAAATTATCTTAGTATGCAATAAATTTTTATTCGACTGCTATTTATATTAAATAAATTAAACTCGTAATTCTAATAAAAACACAATTATCGAATATTAAGAAATTATTTCATGAATAAATAATCACTTATAATTTTTATTTTATTTCCTGATTTCTACTAATATAATATGATCTTAGAACTCAATTCATAGATGAATATTGGTCAATAAAAATATGTCTGCCAGTTGAAGATTAAAAAACCAACTAAAACCATCTTAGCCAATGACCAACTAAAACTAACGCATCTACAAATATATCTCCAAGCAACAATAAACGAGGGCGTGAATACGAGATGCCAACGGAATGATCGATCGGGCAGAGGTCAGGGCTGCTTCCTTCCCACCACATTTATAACGCCAATTTAAATTATGACATCATTAATATAATTTTAAATTAATTTAAAAAAAATTATATATTAAAAATCATAAAAAAAATTGAATTCGATGATCATAATTTGTACTTGATGGGCACTTGAGTCATACACATACATATTTTAGATAAATTGGGTAGCATTTGATGTGCACCTGTATAGCGTTTGTGTGCAGTTTAGGGTAGATTGGTTTGTCACGAATTCAAATCATAATAGTTTAAATAATAAATAAATAAAATCTCAAATCACATATAAATAAATTTCAAACCGAATATGACATAAATAAACAGACTATAAAATTTTATTATCCGAATAATAATAAATAGATGGACCCAAAAATCTATCATAATATCTCATTGGACAACCGTCTGAATAACAAAATATATTTTGCTCAAAATAGTCGTAAGGGAATGATAAAATCCATAAACATATACACATTCATCACATATGCTGATCCAAATGTTTAATACATGTCCAAGGCCCACATCTGGCCAATCCAAAAAATCAGAATATAGCCTAATACAGATCCAATCTAAAATAAAACTAAACTAACCAAAATAACTGATGTCACGTCCGATCACGTCCAACTCCTACAAAATATTCAAGTCCTTTACTCTAAATTGAAAAAAAATAAAAAATATAAATTTAAAGTTCAACAAGTATCATATATATACATAATAAACAATAGGGTCCGAAATCATAGGGATGGTCCATAAACACAATTCAAAATGGTAAAAGAGTCAAATTTGAAAACCTATATCGAAAACCAAATTACAAGTCTGAAAATCCAATAACAAATTCAAAAGTCACAATGACAAAAGTCTTATCACAAATTTAATCATAATCAAAAATTAAAAGTCATTAGAGTAGTGTCGTATTCAAATCACAATACAAATCTGATGCGTCACTGGATCCGAATTTCGAACAGATTCGGGTTTTTCGTGCGTTGCGATTCCGGCTCCGTTTCCTGAGTTGGATCCTGTACACCACTAAGCAGAACAGGAGGTCAGCGTGTCGGCGGGAAGTAGTCCCACCGAAATACTCCGACGCTCAAATCAGTAAAACAGTCTTTAAAGAAAGAACTGGAAAACTGGAGAGTAAAGCGGGAGAGGGAAAGAGTGTATTTTTCTAAATGTAAGAGAGACGCGAGGCCTTCCTTGAATCTAGAAGGTGGGAAGGCAGTAAACGGCCGTGAGGGCTCGCTTGTTGCCTTGGAGGTTGTCTGTGTTTACGGTTCTGAGAGTTTGGCTGCAGAGAGAGAGAGCTCATTTTCCAGAATGCTTAGGGTTTTTCTCTGTGTGATTGAATGCGTACCAGAAAGCATAGATTAGAGCCCCTCCCTTAGAATAATGATTCTATGGTTGATTTAATGGGTGAGAGGGTGATCTTCCTCCATTGGAAGGCGTGATCCCCTCTATCCACCTTGGCTGGCTTGCCTTCTAGAGCAGATGTCAGTTGCCAAGGTGGGCGTGATTGTTTCCTTCTGAGGCGGCCAACAGTTTTTCTAGTCGGTTTCTTTCCTCCTCAGCATATTATCGTTGGAGTACCTTGGTTGGCAAGGAATTGGGAAGATCTGGTGCCTTCCTTATTTGAAGGGCGCCAATCTTGTCAAT
>JAOVVI020007864.1:0-14576 GCA_028571085.2 Nepenthes alata
CAATCGAATGATTCTTTTCTTGTAAAGATCATGGGCGAGCTAGATAAAGAATCCCGAAGTGATTTTCAGATTTCGCCAGATGGAGCATTGAGATTTAGAAATCGGTTATGTTTGCCGGATAATAAAGAATTAAAAGAGAAAATTCTTAAGGAAGGCAAGTCAACTTTCTGTTCACGAGTAAGTTATCGACGGGACATCTTGGTGGTAAATAATTTCTCAGCAGCAGGTGAGACAAACCGATCAGGGGCAGGGAGCCCACTTTGTTGGAAATACCTACCGATGGACGTTTTGAAAACAAACTTCCAAAGAGCCGATATCTAAAAACACAAAAACACAGGCTACAATAAGGTAACGCAATTGTAAGACAAGACCAACACGACTCGGAGGAGGAATGAAACCGGCATGTAATGCTGCTGACCATGCCGGAAAAAGTGGCCTGCGGACAGTGAGCTGTGTACTGCCATCAGCGCCACTGCAGCACTATTGAGCGAGTACAGCGCCGCGAGCACATCGCGGCAGTCACCACGCCACTGTATCAGCACAGAGACAATGGTGCTGCCACCTGAAACCACCACCACAGTGGCACTATGCAACAACCCACAATCGGTCAGGATGATTGAGACGACAATGCCACCAAACAAAAGTGCAGGAACGCGTGAGAAACATGGGTTAAAGGCGCCAGTTTCAGACACTGGTCCAAAAAGACATGGGTTCGAATACACTACAATTGGCCCGATATACGAAAACGGGGCATGATTAACAACAAATCAAACCCAAATATGCTTACAACATCGAGCAATTCGAGCAAAAGACGTGGAGAACATAGGCGTCCATGGAGAAAACCGAAAACCGCCATTAGTGGCGATGGGAAACTCAAAAACGAGGAAGGAGGAGAAATATACCTTTGAATGCGCCCAAGAATTGTAGAAAGATGAGCCGATTTGGAAGATTTGGAAGCTATGGAAGAGAAAAGGAGGCCGAGAGAGAGAGAGCGCCGAGGGTTTGATTACAGTGAGGCGCGCACGGAAACCGCTCGAGGAAAAACACAGAGGCGTGCACCCGTTTTTTTGTTGGTATTATACATTCAATTTTAACAATTTTGTTTTAATTTTAATTTTTTTAAACTCAATTTCAATTATTTTTTTTCAATTAAATTAATTAGGAAGCATGACCAATTTTAGGGCAATAGAGCTCACTCTTCTTGATCCAAATTTTATTTTCACACTTTATTATTTTGCATATATTTATTACTGTATCATTAAAAATTTGACCTGTCTGATTAGTGTCTCTATTTTAGGGCTTTGATTAAAATTGTTTCAAAAATATGTAACAGAACAATTGGGGTAAATATGTCCAATATTTTTACAACCATGACATGTCGGGACAAATTTAGTAGAGATGTTAGATTTGTAACTTAGCTTCCTAGTATAATTAAAACCATTGTTTCGTCCACTCTTTCAGGGTGGAATACTTGGTGCATCAGCATGTATCTTTGGAGAACCTTTTGACCGCTGATCAATACGGGCTAATGATTCGATACTTTGTCTTGGAACGAAAGTGCCTCGGATAAAAATAATTTTTAGATTAATATTAGCTTTTAAAGCATTTTCAAAATATTCCAACCGTGTTTTGTTTCCACAAGCTTTTCCCAGATTGAGCACACAATCAAATTAATTGGTCTCACATGACAATTGTTTGAGATAGTTAGTACTTTCAAGTTTCAATTCAAGGGTCTTGATATTTTTTTTTGTAAAGAAGCCATTCAATTTCTCAATTTTTTTGATTTTTGAGTCCAACTCGAATTTAAGTATGACTTTTTTTTTAAAAATTTTTGTCAGTTTATACTTCAAGAATACATTAGTTTTCTTAATTTTTAGACAATCATTAAATAATTTATCATACGTGTTCTGAAAGTCATGGAAATGGGCTTCCGACTCATTTTTAAGGTCATCAATTTGATCTAGAAGTTCTTCTAAATTCTAGTCACTTTTACACACGGCAGTCATGAAAGTCATATATTTTGCTTGGCCTTCTTCAGTACGTCTTTCATTCTCTTCATCATCATCATCGTTTAAGGTATCACTAGTTTTCATAGTTAAACCTTATTGATGTTTAAATTTTGGACATTCAGCACTAAAATGGCTAAAACCTTGACATTTATGACACTGCACTCCTTGAGTGTTTTCTTGTTTAATATCTTTGATCTTGCGTTTATCCTTCTTGTCATTTTTAGAGAACATTAAATTTTTTAGATTTAGTTTTTCTTTGTCATATGATATTTTATTGTTTTTCCAAAAAGAATTTTAAGTTCTTCAAAAATAAGACCAAAATCTTCATAGTTACACAACTCTTCGTCGAAGTCAAGGTTTGTCAAGATCTTTACCCTTCTTGGTCGCCGTGATTTTAGGTGTAAATTGTTCAAGAAGCGATCGTAAGACTTTTCTTACAATTCTATTCTTTAAAAATTATTTATCATAGGTTAAACGTATAATTTACAATATCATTTAATTTTATATCAAATTCATCAAAAGTCTTATCATCTTTCATATTAATTTTCTCAAATCTAACAAGAAGCATTTTTAATTTTAAATTTTTAACTAGTTTGGTTCCTTTATGTGTCATGAAATTGGACCAAATAAGTCAATTCAAATAATTAATTATATTTTTTAAAATTTAAAATTTTAAATAAATTTAATAAATTATACTAAATCTCAAAAAATTGAATATGGCAAACCAATTATACAGGACCTGACAAATAAAAAATTTACATAGGATCTTATCGAACAACCATCCGGATAAAATAATCATGACCTTCGCCAAACAGTCATAAAGAAAAGATCAAATAATAACATTAACAAATCAACATATAGAAATTCACCCAATAAATCTCAATATGTAATCCAAAGGCCCACATGTGGTCGATTATGACTGCCAAAGACATCCAATAAAATCTATTCATAAATCAAATATGATTGATATAATTTATTTAAATAAATATAAAACTCACCGAAAAGTGTGATGTCACGCCAACACACGTTCCCGGACCAATAATATGGCTTAATCATCTGCTCTGAAGGGATAAAATAGAAAATATGAGTCTAATGTTCAATAAGTATCATATTTAAATAAACTGGGTCCAATAAATGAGAGAAAATGTCAAATGGATGAATATGCAATCAAATGATAAAATAAATCTAAATCGTCGATATAATAAATCTAATAGAAATCTAATATCCAAAATCTAATGGTAGTCTCGTACATATTAAATATCCAAATACAAAACAAATGTTCAAATTAGAAAACAATCATCATCGAGACGTATAAATATATTTATATATATATATATATATATATAACAAAAGTGATCCGAACCAATTTCAAGAAACTAATATCCGATCCAAGTCTCAATCCAAGTCCGAGCCTGATTCCAAATCTAAATTCAGTACTCGATCAGCTTGTGATTTTGGATAAAATCTGACAGTCGGATGATCTACTAGCGTATGCAGAAACCAAAATAGTGTCACAACGGATGGTTTAAGATCCGGATCAAAATATATAATTAAAATTATTTGTACGAGACATATCAATGTCTAGTTGTGGGCAAAATAGATGAATCTCAAATTCAAATCTAAATCAAAGTCCAATACTATATACAAAAATACAAATCATATATCAAATTTGAATTTTAATTATTTAAAAACTAATTTAATGAAGGATTACATATAATCTCGATAACCTTAAATCGAATGCAAATTAGGCTAATATATATGACCACATATATACTCTGTACCCATGGGTAATGTTTCTCACAAAATTTTTTTACCCATAATTTTGGTTATAATTTTTAAATTTGTCAGATATATTAGGACGTTCGAATATATTATAAGGTTAAATCAAATAATCCAAATACGAAAGGTCATTACTTTAAGTTTTTTCTACCGGCAGAAAGGAATTTTTAAATAAATCTCACCGTCAGGAATTGGTCAAAATATGTAATATCTAAATCCAAATGTAGTGACCACAACTTGACACATGTATATAAAAATTCACGACTTATGTAAATTTTATTCACATTTTTATATACACATACTAATACGAATATATATAGTGTTTGGTAAATTTTTTAGACTTTTAGAAAAATAGTAAATCTTTAAAAATTATAAGACCAAAATCAAAAATTCTCAAATCAGCCAATGAACCATACATGAATGTCTAGAATAAATAGAACGACTGTATAAATATATATATATATTAGTAAAAATTTTAAATAGTGTTCAAAATATATCAAATATTAAATCAGATTAAGAAAAATGATTACAAATACTTGCATTGACTTTATTCCAAACAGATTTGCCAAAAGAATACTTCGTGATATCCGAATCGGGCCCTCTCTCTGCAGACACGCGCACTTCTCTCTCCTCCATTTCTCTCTCCTATTCCGTGTGCCTCTGCCACTCTCTCTCTTCACGTTCTCCTTCTCCAGTGCACCTTCGGTACGTGTTACAGTAGCAACCACAGCGATAGCACTCACGACAGTACGGTGGCAGAAGGCGACGCATGTAACCAGTCAGCGGCTATCTTCTCTCCACTGCGCCTCTTAAGCAAAATTCATCAAAATTTCAATCGATTCCCCCATAATACATATACGCAACCCAAGAATTGACATTCACAAAGAGATTGGAAGGATTTACTTATCTTAATTTTACCAATTTTCTCCAACAAAGGCGGCGATTGGATAACGGTCATTTTGCTTCAATTCGCGATTTCTCTGTCTACATATACCAAAGCAAAAAATGGAGGGTAGCATCACGAAGAGGGCTTCGCTAGCTTCTATTCCCTACATCGGAACCTCTGGCAATGGCGATGACGATTGCCCCGCGCCACTCTCCCTCCCACTTCTCTTCTTTCCTCTTTTCTTCTCTCTCCCCGATCCATGATTCTCTTTTCTTTTTTTTTTCCTTTTATTATATATATATTTATCTTTTATTCTAAAATTTAAATCAATATTCGGACGACAGTATGAACGTACCTCGATCGCCAACCCAATTGATCAAAATATATTTTCAAATTTTATAATATCAAATAAATTTTTGCCACGTCCAAATTATCTAAAATTATAATTAATACTAAATTAATCTAAACAAAAATCTGAGATTTTATATCATGTGTAATTTCAAGATTGTCTCATGTATTTTTAGAGGTATCACACATTGAAATACATTGAAATTATTCAGGGGATATAATCATAAAAATAGTATGTAACCCCTTATTATTCAAATCACAGGCATCAAGCTTTTCTTTTGACTACAAAGATAGAATTTTTAGTTAACCGCTAGTTGTACTTCTAGTGGTGTCTACCCAATTCGGGTTCTGGCCCACACGTACTCATCTATGAATTTTAAAAATGCTCTTATACAGACTTTTCAATAAGCATAATTATCCCCATTAAAATATGAAAGAACAGATAGAGATTCACTCGTATATATCTAGATGGGGGGTCACGGATCGAGGAGAATCTCTAATATCAAATGAAAAGGACTATATATCCCAAAACACAAATAGTTTCAACCCTTTAATAAATTTACAAAATCAGTGAATATATAAATATACAATACATGTAAAGTATATTCAAATTTAGATGATATAACTAATAAAAATATATAATATAAAGCAATAATCAAAAACAATAAATGTATGATTTTTGTTGATGAAGAGAAATCTCGATAGCCACGCTATTGAGTAAGACCTTTCGAGTTTCTATGGCCAAAAAAAATATTGGCTAAGAAAATTAGCTTACAAATTGGGCAGTACAAACGTGCCAACTTAGCCACTTACTTTTATCTTATGACCCATATTAAGAAACTTCTTAAATTTATCTGTGACAACGAAACTAGATTTATTTCAATCTTCTTGTTAATCTTTCTTAAGAAATCGTAGAATCTCCTCAGAACTTAATTTTTACGCCACCCACATTACTTACGAAGGTTTATAGGCGGGAAGAAATATCATGAATAAAGCACATCGAGGTGAGATAACTTTTCAATGGAGGCATAATAGCTGAAGTTAAAGTTTTATCAAGAGGGGCAATTAATAAGCACAAGTGTAAGCTTTTTCTTGCGGAAACAGCCATCCAAGAAACCCTCTAAAAGTCTTGAGAAAAAAGAAGAAATGGGGCATTTATAGAGAAACTCAAACATTAGGTTAAAAAAAATAACTGTTGGAGACATGTGGGCCACGATGCTCAAGCGCGGCTCAAGCGCGTAGCAAAAGCGCGGCTCAAGCGCGTAGCAGATGCGCTTTGGGTTACAATAAATGTGCAACTAGGTTCACTGAAATCGGTGCTCGAACACGAGTCGGGCGTGCCTTAAGCTCCGACTTCTCTAAAATTGACGTTTAAGTGCAGGTCAAGCGTGCCTTGAGCTCCGACTTCTCTTGAATCAGTGCTCGAGTGCGGGTTGAGCATGCCTCGAGCTCATACTTCTCTTGAAACAGCGTTTGAGTGCGAGTCAGGCGAAGGATAGGCGTGGATACCAGGAAATGTGTAATGATGATCTTTGAGCGAGAATTCAAGGCAGATCTTCTGAATATAGAAAAAAAGCCAACGAACAACATCAATGAATAACCAGATATGGTTACGAAATATGCCAATAGGTAATACGCCTAACAATTTATGACAGAGAAAATCTTAATCTTACCCATATTCATATAAATATATGAATAGTCTAAAAATTTACATTTAAAGGATCTCTTTTGATTAATCTAGAAACACATTCAGATAATGTATTGTTTTATTCATCCAATCAGATTGGTGAATTCATATAAAAAAAAAGATAAATGAATTGGATAATGCATTATTCAAAATTATCTAAAAATTAACTATCTTTAAAATATTTATCTTTAATAAGTACTTCATGCACCCCTATCATTACACGCACCCCTTGATAGAAAATATATTCTTTGGTAAAAAGCATGTGGTTATTCTTCTAAATGTGATGACAAGTACCACTTTCATGGCACGCCGGTGGTGGCACTATCCACCGGGTGGACGGAGGATGAAATACGTGGGACAATAACCCTATCATGGGATGAAATGGGTTGCGCAAGAAGACTATTGTGGTCGGATTAGGAAGGTTTCATCTTTTGAAAGGATGTAGTCTTTTTCTTTTTTAAAAAAAAATTTAAGATTTTAATATTTAAATAAATAATTATTATTTTAATTATAAAATATTATTTAAAATTAATTATTAAATTATAACTATTTATTTTACAATTAATGATTAAAATGTTAAGAAAAATGACCTCCATCTCTTAAAAATATAGAGCCACCCCATATGGTGGCTGTTCAATGTAAGAGTGCCCAACTTCTCTTTTGAAAGTGTGTTCTTAGCTGGGAGGCAATTAAATACTATTAATGATTTATTAGAATCATAAGATAAAAATTTAAATTTAAAAATATAAATTTGATTCTCAATTCAATTGGAATTTAAAGTAGGAAAATTTCAAATTCTATTATTTAAACTATATAAGAAATTATAATTTTAAAAGAAAAAATAAAACTAAGATATGATTAATTATTTAATCTATACATAAAAATAACTAAATATATTTATTTAGTATATATATATATATATATTGCGTTCTCGGATTGTGGTTGCGGTACGGGCTCGGATTCGAAAGCTAACAACACAAAAATAATTGTTTAAGTGTGGAGGAAGAGAGAGAGTGTGTGCATATAAAGTTCTTACTTGGAAACCTTTCTGGAAACAAGAGGAAAAATTCACGGGACTCAGGGTCCAAGCAAGCTTTCACTATGTTGTCGAGCGTGTACAAAGAAAAGAGAATACGTGGATCTCAATTATCTCTAAGTACTTTCTCAAATTACACTTGGTGGAGACTCACTTCTTTTCTCTCTCTATATGCATAATGCAGGATGGAAGATTCAGATCCTTTGTTAGGTAGTCCATGAATGCTTATATAGTGGCCTGGGTATCCTATGTGGAGCATCTACGGGGGGCTGGTGTGTGCAGGTTGCCATGCCACAAAATCTGTAGTATCCATTTTGCCGTGTCAGAGAGGTGGCATGCACGCAAACTGACTTTATAAGACATCATATCACGCGTATGCCGGAAGCCGTCATTCTCTGTGCAGGTCACGTGTTACAGAGGTCATGCGTGCTCTGGTAGAAGTCAACCCTGAGCTGGCATCCTCAATCGTACTGAGCTCCTTGCCTGCATTCATGTCGTCCAACACCGCTCAGAGTCCTCATCCTTGATAAAGGCCTTGGCCTTAGCCAAGTCCACGGACTCTGGATTCCAGGTGTCGTCGTAGCCTTCATTGGGGGTTTCCGTTTTAGGAAAGTTTGCATCCTCCAACAAGTCCTTGCCTTCTCTTAGGGTCTTTGGTCCGAGATTAGTCGTTGTGTTTTTAGCGCTATGTCCCCGAACCCACAAAGCCAAATCAATCTTTCAAACCAATTTAGTTTTTTAGGCTTCTTGGGACGAGAGCTTAGGTTCTCGGGCATCTAGTACCAATTTAGCCTCTTGAACCAAGTGAACCATTTGAGTTGCGCACCATGTCCTCAGGCCTGTTGAGTCAATCTAGCATCTCAGACCAAACTAGGCTTCTGGACCTTCTTTGAACTTGGATTCCATTCATGGAAATGGGCCTCCTGATTGGGCATTGGGTATTCACTTCTAATCACTATCCCTCCATGCCAAGAGGTTTGAGAATTTAAACCTTTGGCATATTTGATGGCTAACATTCCTCGAGACATTTTGGCTCTGACCTGATCCTTTAAGGTGCAAACCATTTGATGGCTCCTCTTTCCATCTGCTAGCTTTGCAAGCGTCCTCAAACGTCTTCCTGAGATGCTTTGCCAGATTTCATCCGAGGACGTGATCGCAGCCCGTGGACTAGGAGCCAGTGTACTGGAATCCTGCCGAAACAAGTCAGCCAAAGCTGCCACTCGTGGACTCTTATGGGCTCAAGTGGCTAGCCTGGCCGTTAGCTGGCAAATTAAATGCGTGTTAAATGCGACCTGGAAAAATGAAAAGCCATCATTGCTCTCATACCGGTGGGAAATTGACACATGGCATGACATTAATTGATGTGCGCCATTTTGAATTTCAAAGCCTTTAAACCATGGATGCTGGCCTCCTTTGCCATTTACTTGCTTTCGTTTGCCCTCAAAAATTTTCTGAGTGTCAGAAAACGCTCTATGACCCCATTCCCATGCTTTGCTCATCTTCTTCATCTTTTCATATTTTGATGGCTCCTGGCATTGCGAATATTACTTCTTCCCTCACGACTGCTGACATTGATGTTATTCGTGTGAGGTACCACATCCCCTCTGAAATGGGGATGTTAGTCTCGGAGCCCCACGAGAGGGCAGGCAGCCCACCAGATGACTTCATCATCATCTATACGGTCCATCATAAGAGTGGGTTTCATTTTGACATGCCACTAGAGTTGTACCATATCCTGAGAGATCTTAAGGTCTCAGTTGCACGACTTCAGCCAAACGCAGTAAGGTACCCTGTCTCCTTCAGTGTCTTCACCCTCTGCCATAACATGACTTTTGAGACTTTGGCAATGAATGTGATTTTGAGATTTACGTAGGGCCCGGATTGGGTTGTTATCACTCCGTGTCCTGAGTTTGCGGCGTTGAGTAGAGGCAACTCTGATTCCACCAAAAGGTGGAAAGATAAGTTCTTTTTCCTGGCGGTCCACAAAATTTGTGATGTCCCCAATGATGGGGAGAATGTTGAACCTAAATATTGTAAAGTCGCCACGCCTGAAGAGAGGGCGCTAGTGAAGGAAGCCGTGGCTCTCGTGCAGTCCAATCTTCTTAGCTTCTGCGAGAATAAGAAGAATAAATGGCTGTGGTCGGAGAACTTGGCTAAGGCCAAGTGGGGATCCCAATCCGGGGACTCTGGCGCCCTTGCCGGCCTTCCTGCTAAAAAGCAGTTGAAGATCAAGCAGAGAGCTCTGAGGAGAGAGGAGCCGTCCGGGCAGCCAAAGAAGAGTTAGCGGACTGAGTCCTCGTCCAAGCATCCTGCTGTGCTCGTGAAGAGCTCCTCGTATTGTGACAATGGGACAGTGGCCGAGTGCCACTCAAGGAAGAGTAGGCTGCTGCGAGAGGTGCCAGTCCAAGTGGCTGAGGGTGTCGGACCCTATGCCACTTCACGTCTTTTTGAGGCACCTTCTATGTTCGTGGAGCTACCTGTTGCCCCCCTCTGAGTCCTGCGCCTGACATCCCTACTATCTTTACTGGTGGGGTTTTGGCTTGGATTGATAATGCATCTGAGGGCACTGCTATGGGACAAGCACTGGGGGAGACCGAGGCAACCCAGGCTGAGGAAGTAGTGGTGATGATGTCTACTATTGAGACCACTGAGACCGAGGACACCACCGTGACTGCTGAGCTCCCATGCTGCGCAATCCAATTCTACAGCCCCATGATGATTCCATCCGAGGTCCATGAGGAGGCCCTGGTCGAAGACGTTACTGGGGCTTCTTGTGCTGTTGAAGTTGAGATTGGGGCCGCGGAGCATGCTGAAGTTATTAAGCACCCAATCTTTGATCTTGATGGAGCTGCCCCTACGTTCGAGACCATGGTTGAGGTTTCTATGGTGCCTACTATTGAGCGACAGGTGTCCAAGGCCCCTAGAGAGGAGAGCTCAGCTAGTGGCTCTCTCATTTCTTAGGTATCCTTCTGTCCTCCCGTAAACTTCTTGTTTCTTATTTTCTTCCGCTCATGCTTTAACAACTTGTTCTCCTTTGCAGTTCCACGAGCTGACCGGGAACCTTGGTCAGCTCATAAGTTGTGTCGTCCAGACTTGCTCTGAGTTGGAGTCCCTTAAGGCCACTGGAGAGGCCAACAAATGCTTGGAGGCTGAGCTTGCTAAGGCCAAGAGGAAGATTGCTTCCCTCGAGGATACATTAAAGATCTAGCAAGTTCAGTATGAGCTTCTCCAGGACAGGAACTTCTAGCTAGAGGAGGTGCTTAGGATTTTGGGAAGAGCCGTGGACATAGCACTAATGCTGGAGGGAAAGTATTGGAACGACATCAACTTGAGTCGCCGGGTGATGAGGTTACCACACCCACAGTTTTCCACGGCCGTGTTTGATCCTCGGAATGCCAGCGCTACTTGTTCGGACGTCTTGCATGGTCTCCCAGGAAGGGGTGGGTCTTCCAGCCTTTCAAGGGCTGGACCATCAAGCCATTCTAAAACTCCTCGACATCCGGGACCTTCTGAGGGCCGATTGTAGATTTGCTGGGTTGTAGAGTTGTATTTATATATATATTTTGTACATTGTATACCATACATTTAAAGTGTGAATAAGATTTACTTTTCTATTACAATCTTTCTCAAGATTGTCTTATGTGGTTTTTTTTTTGGACTTAAATTCTTTGAAATCCTTGTCCCTTTTGAGTTGAGTGTCCGAACCTCTAGACCGTCTTAGATTGATGATGCTACCTCAAGGGTTTTCACATTCCAGCTGTTCAAGCCTCCTAAGTTTTAATCTGATATCTTAGGTCGCTCGATATGGAATCGAGTTTTAGCAACAAGTGAAAGGAATCCTATTCACTTGACTTAGGGGTAGTCTAGATCTTGATCATGTGTGGAATGAGATGTAAACATTCAAATGAAGTGCAGTAGGTAAAAAAGAAGGAATGAGAAGGTCAAATTTTCATTTTTATGATTTATTTATTTAAAAAGTGTGATACAAGTATTCTAAGTAATGCAACTATTATACCTCTGTACATGTCTGTACAATCACTAATAGTACTATTTGAGGTGAGTTGCGTTCCAAGTCTGAGGGACAAGCCTTCTCTCCTAGGTGCGTAACTTGTATGTCCCAATTCGGAGGATAGTCGAGATCAAGAACTATCCCTCCCAATTTGGGGAGAGCTTATTTCGACCAGTATTTTTACCGGTGATCTTAATATTTCTTAGCACTAAATTTCCTATTTTGAACTGATGCGCCTTTACCTTCTTATTGTAATACTGGGCAACTCGTTGCTAGTACGTACACTACAGTGCATAGCCTTACTGCGTCTCGGGTTTCCTCAAGTAGGTTTAGGTTTTTCTGGAGTCTCTGTACATTATTCATCAGGTCGTAACTTTCAACCAGGAGGCTAGGCAGTTCGACTTCTACGGGTATGATCGCCTCCACCCCATAGCACAAGCTAAAGGGAGTTTCTTGTATAGGCTCCATCGGAGTCATCCTGTATGACCATAGGACGGATAGCAACTCGTCGACCCATGAGCCCCGGGCATGCTCCAACTTTGTCTTCAATTCATGTACTATGGTGCAGTTTCTGACCTCCACTTGTCCGTTGTATTGCGGGTATGCGACTGGCGTACGTACCAACCCTATCTTCAAGTTGGTGTAATACTTGGTAAATCTCTTCCCGAAGAATTGTGTCCCATTGTCAATTACGACACATTCTGGGATCCCGAACCTGCACACTATGCTCTATTGGATGAAATTCGTGGTGTTCTGCTCCATGATGCGCGCTAGTGGCATGGCATCTATCGATTTGGTGAAATAGTCGAGCCATACTATCAAGAACTTCCTTTGCCTAGATGCTGTTGGCAATGGCCCGAGAATGTCCAACCCCCATTGCGCGAACTGTTAAGGTGATCGTAAGGCTTTGAGCTCCTAGTGCGACTGGTGGGTGAGGTTGTTGTGGACTTGACAGTTTTTACATTTTTACACAAAGTCCATGGCATCGTACTTCATGGTCGGCTAGTAGTATTCTTACCTCATGAGTTTGAATGCGATATTCTTGCCCCCAATATGGGATCCACAAATTCTGAAGTGCACTTCTTCGAGGGTGTAATCAGCCTTCTCAGGAGAGAGACATCGTAGATAGGGGTAGAGAAGCCACGTCTATACAACCTGCTGTCCATGATGGTGTACCACCATATAGTCTTCTTCATCTTATTAGCTTTGTCTGCGTCCCTAGGAAATACCTTGTTGTCAAGTACCTGAGGTATGAGGTCATCCAATTGTAAGCTTTTGAGATTTGTGTCACGTCTTGCTCTAGATCTTCTACATTGGGTCTTCCGAGTACCTCACGCATTCTCAGGGCATACTGCTCTCGGTTTCCTATTGCTGTTACTTTAGCGGGTTGGTCAGCTTTTTGGTTCTCTTCCCCCAGGACATGGACAATTTCTACCTTCTCAAAGGCTATTATGAATTCGCGGACCTTTGAGAGGTATTTGTATAGTTGTGGGTTGTTGGCTTCCAAAGTTTTTTGAACTTAGTTGATGACTAACTCAGAGTCGCTGTAAACAACCAAATCCTTGGTCGAGCACTCCTATGCTAACTGAAATCTAGCGAGTAAAGCTTCATATTCTGCAACGCTGTTGGTTGTTGGAAATTCGAAAACCATCGAATATTTTATCTTTGATCCTTCAGGGGTCGTCAGCACTACGCCAGCTCCACAACTTCCCTTCATCTATGAGCTGTCCACATGCAAAATCCAGGTAGCCGGGCCATATGATTCTTTAGCATCACAAGTGCCCGAGACCTCAAGAGTTGGGGTCGTGGTCTCGACGATAATGTCTGCCAAGGCCTGGCCTTTTACGACTGGCCTCAGATGAAACTCTATATCAAACTCATCCAACTTGATTGCCCATTTGACTAATCGTCCCAACATTTCTGATTTCTGCAGAATCACTCTCAAAGGCTGGTCGACCAAGATGTTCACTTTGTGTGCTTGAAAGTATGGTCTGAGTTTTCGAGCGGAATGCACGAGCGCCAGAGCCATTTTCTCTACATGAGAATACCTTGTCTCAGCGTCAGCCAGGACCTTGTTGATATAGTACACAAGCTACCACCTGTTATGCTACTGTCGGATCAATGTTGATCTCAAGGCAGTATTGGGCACTGCGAGGTATAGGAATAACTCCTCGCCTAGCCGGTGACAAGTTAGAAGAGGGGGATTTGAGAAGTACCCTTTGAGGTCTTGGAAGGCCTCCTCTTAGTCGGTTATCCACCAGAAGCCGTTCGTTTTCTTGCCCCTCAGAGCCTTAAAAAATAGCAAGTACTTCTCGACCGATTTGGCTATGAAGTCGAACAGAGCTACCAGCCTTCCAGTGAATTTTTGGACCTCCTTCACAGTCCGAGGGTTCTTCATAAGAAGGATAGCCTTGATTTTTTCTAGGTTTGCTTCAATCCCTCGGTGTGATATGATGTATCCTAAAAACGTTTCAGATGTCACCCTGAATGTACATTTGGTTGGGTTGAGTTTTATTTGGTGCGCTCTTAGGATATTAAAGGTCTTTGATAGATCTCGGACGTGGTCTTTGGCCACTCTACTTTTGATGAGCATGTTGTCCATGTAGACCTCCACGTTCCTCCCGATCCGGTCCTCGAATATTTTATTTACGAGCAGCTGGTAACTAGTGTCAGCATTCTTGATACCAAAGGGTATAACTTTGTAATAGTATATCCCTTGGTCCGTTATGAATGAGTTGTGCTTTTCGTCTTTAGGGCTCATTTTTATTTGATTGTAACCCGTATACGCGTCCATGAAGCTTAAAAGTTCATGTTCGGACGTC
>JAOVVI020007865.1:0-14574 GCA_028571085.2 Nepenthes alata
ATAGGCTTATTGTTATATGTTAGAAATGGTTAAATATTTTGTTATGTTTGATTATAATTTTTGGGTCGGATTATTACCTCCCTTATAATGATTATAGAGCAGGTCATATTTATTTTGTTCGGACGGTTGTTCGATGAGGTCCTGTGATGATTTTAATTTTGTTGAGTGTATATTTTGGTTTGTCATACCCGAATTTTAGGATTTAGTATTATTTGTTTTAAAATTAATTGGGAGTTTAGATTTTAGAAATATTAATTAATTATTTAAATTGACCTGCTTGGTTCGGGTTCGTGACAGGTTCACCATCGTGACGTATATGACCAGTTTATTTATGAAATTTTGGCCGGTTCACTCAGATTTGGCAAAACTACCAAATTAGTGCTGCAGCCGGTTCAGTGGCAGTCTTCGGTTTTATACCCAGTTCAGTGGGAAAATCACCATGAACAATTATCGTCTTTACATATTCAGAATTAGAACAAAATTTTGGAGTGTCTCATATAAACTTTCCATTTTTATTCATTCCGGGTTCAAAGTTATGTGCTGATCTTTAAGCACGGTTCTGCTTCTGGCCAGTTTAGTGATACTTCCTATTCTTTGGCTTGAACGGATCAGATTTGAATCGATAAAATTATGCCAATTTTATGGCATACTTTTGGTTCACTAAAGTGTCTTCCATAATTTTTGTGGAGCCTAAACCGACCTAAAACTTGATGAAAACAGAGGCCAAATTCAACACCAGTGATTGCTCTGTTTCAGCCTGTTCAGTCTGTCAGTCTCATTGCTTTCCATCGAACCTACCGATTTTGCTTTCCATCAAACCGGCCGGTTTTATCCAAAATACTTCTTTCATAAAAATATGTGATTTAACCAACATTTTGAAGTATTTTCAGTGAAAATTGCATGGCATGAATTGATCAAATGAGGCATGAAAAAATTTGGATATCAGCAAGGTGCTGCAGAGTTCAGCAACGGAGTCCTATTATGACATATTGCTAAACTTTGCTCATTCTAGCATGGATTCGGCGGACGTTTTAAGCATTAGATCAACAATACTTCAAGCTAAGATCAAAAATTAAACAACAAATCAAAGAGGGATAGGAGTTCTTGCCTTAGTTAATTTATAAAAATTCTTGAAGCTTTCTATCCAAACAGCCCCTTTCACTTCTCCTTGCTAGAGCTCACCAAGATTTTTCTCTCTCTTTCTCCCTTTTTCTCTCTGATTTTTTCTCCTTTGTTTTGGTGGAATTCTTTATTTATTGTCCCCCTAAATAAATAAATTAGTGGAAAATTTCTTAGAGATTCTCACATGTCCCATATGGTGGCAACTCCTTGGTTACTCAAGGATGACTCACCCTTTGCATGGGGTGATTTGTTGGCCTCTCCATGAGCCACCTATTGAATTCTAATTTGGGTGTTATTATGTACATGTTAAGCCTTATTATGTGCCATGTGTCCTATAAAATTTTCATGCAACATTATTTTTCTTTCCTATATATTTTATTTTTCTTATATGCACGTGTTAGTGTGTGTGTGAGAGGAGAGGGTTGGCCCTCTCTTCTCCTTTTTTTTTTTCCCATTTCTTTCTTCCAATATTTTTTTTAGTATGGGGTTATGAGAAGGTGACATGTGTCCCTTAATTAAAATATACTTGTTAAGGATATATTAAAAATTACTTAATTATTTTGGCATTAATTAGTCCATAAATTTACACTACTTTTTAATTAATTTAATTTAATTTAGCTGCTTTCAGTTCTTCTAAATATTTATTTTAATCAAAAAGTTTGGTTTAAGTCATTGTTTAGAAGTTTAGCCAGCTTTCGGGGTGGTTTCGGATTCGTCGGGACACAAATTTGATCAACCACAACTTGCTCAGGTATGAACCGAGTCTAGCGATAAATCTCGTAAATTAATGAGGCATTTCAGATAAAAATTCAAATCTTTGGACTGGATTTGAAATTATCGGAATGAATTCTTTTATTGATAAAATTCATTTCCTTACAATTCCTCCCTCCTTATAAAATTTCGTCCTCAAAATTTAAAGAGAATATAATTCTAGGGGAAGAAGTGGGGATACTTGGCACGAATTTCATCTTCTCGCTCCCAGGTAGCCTCTTCTTGGGAGTTATTTCGCCACAAGACTTTGACTAAGGGAATAGTCTTTGATCGAAGCACTTGATCCCTTTGTCCCAAAATTTACACTGGCTCTTCGATATAAGATAAATCTTCCTCAATAGCCAAGGGCTCATGGGCGATCACATGACTTGGGTCGTGCACATATTTTCGAAGCATAGAGACATGAAACACATTGTACACTTCAGATAAATTAGGTGACAGAGCCAGACGATAATCCACTTTTCTGACTTTGTCTAAAATATCAAATTGACCAATAAATCTTGGTTCAGCTTGCCCTTGAGACCAAATCTAGAAGTCCCCTTTGACGGTGAGACTTTCAAAAAGACAAAATCGCCAATAGCAAAATGCAGATCTGATCTCCAGCGATCCGCATAACTTTTCTTCCGGCTATGAGCCATCTTCAATCTTTCGTGAATCATTTTAACTTTTTCAGAAGTCTCTTGGATGACTTCACGGCTAAAAAGTCATTGATCACCCATTTCTTCCCAATGGATAAGGGATCGGCATTTTCTTCCATATAATATTTCAAACGGTGCCATGTCAATACTCGCCTGATAACTATTTTTGTAGGCAAATTCAGCAAGAGCCAGATGGTCATCCCAGATACCTTTCATCTCTAGCACTACGACTCTCAGCATATCCTCCAGAGTTTGGATTGTGCGCTCAGATTGCCTATCAGTTTGGGAATGATATGTCGTACTAAACTTCAAATTTGTTCCCAGTTCTCGATGTAAGCTCTCCCAAAATTTTAAAATAAATCTAGAATTATGGTCGGATACAATAGATGCTGGCACTCCATGGAGTCTGACAATCTTATTGATGTACAATTGTGCCAACCGATCACAGGAATACGTCGTCCAAATTGTAAAAAAATGAGTAGATTTTGTCAGTCGATCGACAATGACCCAGATAACATCGTGATTCTTGGGGGTCTTTGGCAATCCTGAAATAAAGTCCATGGATATATCTTCTCACTTTCAATTAGGAATAGGCAGTGACAGTAATAAGCCTGATGGCTTCTTTCTCCAGTCCTGACCATTCCTGAAGGTTTCGGAGGATCCGTGGTCTACTGTGATGTCCCTCATCGGATGGAGAGGAGAACAAAGTGCGCTTTATAAGGGCGTGAATACCTCTCCCTTATGGACGCGTTTTGGGGGCAGTGGAGACTGTCTGCCATGAATAAAATCGTCCGCCTGTGTGGTAAAGTGAAAAATATTCATAAGTTGGTGCCCGAGGATGTTACAAATAGTATCAGAGACGGGGCCCAATTTGGTGTGCCAGCACGGACGCTGGGCTCCCTAAGCAGGGTGGGTTGTAGTGTCCCATATTGGATGGGGAGGTAAACGAAGCGCACTTTATAAGCCGTGGAGACCTTTCTCTTTTAGACGCGTCCTGGGAGCTTGTGGGGGGTTCGTCAAAAGAAAACCTTGATGCCTGTGTATCGCTGGAGACGCTGGGAAGTTCTCCTAGGCCAAAGAGGACAATATCTCGCCACATTATGCCACCGCTGCGCCACTTGGAAAACGCATTTTGGGAGTCGTGGGCCTACTAGGAACAAAACCGTGTGAGCTGGTTTAGTTTGGGACGCCGTGAAGTTCCCCGGCCCAAATCGGATAATATCTACGGGTGGGTTGCCCGGGGACGTTACAAATGGTATAAAAAATGGGGCCTGGTTCGGTATGCCAGCGCGGACGTTGGGCTCCCAAGGAGGGTGGACTGTGATGTCTCACAATTGGCTCCCAAGGGACGCTGGGCTCCCGGGGACTCTGATGTCTCCCAAGGGGGCGGATGCTGGTTCGGATGGAGAAGGAAATGAAATGCGCCTTATAATGGCGTGGATGCCTCTCCCTTGTGGATGCGTTTTGGGGATGGTGGAGGCCGTCTATAAAAAACAAAACAGTACACCTATATGACAAAGTAAGCAATATTTACAAGCAATGCTCGGAAACGTTACACTTTCCCCTGTCTGGTATGATGGCATGAGTTGCTGGTTGCCTTTTGCCCTTGCTTTTTGGGTGCTTTTCCCTGTTTTTTTTTTAATTTCATTCCGGAAAGAATGATCTTTTCTGACCTGGTCTGCCGGTTTGTTTCCTTTCGCCGGCTTGTACGTTTTTGGTAGATTCCGGTTGATATGCATCCCCAAAAAAAAATTCCATTTCGGAAAGAATGATCTTTTCTTCCCTGAATTGCCGGTTTGTTTCCTTTCGTCGGTTTGGATGTTTTTGGTTGGTTCCGGTTGATATGCATCCCGGTAAAAAAAAGAAAAAAGAAAAAAAGCTGCATTTCGAAAGGACTGGCTTGTTTCATATCGGGCGTGCCGGTTTGCGTCTTGTGTTTTTCTTTTGCAGGTATGATTTCTTTTTCCGGTACTCTGTAGCAGTGGATTCGTATAGGTATGACATTAAAAATATATATATAGAGCATCCCGACTAGATTTCTTCTGCTTGATGTGCCGATATGCATTCTCTTGCTCGACGTGGCTTGCATGTTAGACATTCCAAGTAAGGGTTGGTTTCGGCCAGTTTGGAAGGTACCCAAATGAAACGGTTGAACAACTTGATGCGTGTTGCCCGGTTTGGCGTTCTCCAAAAAAAATCAACATCCCGGCTGGGTATGTTATTTTTTTGCTTGGAGTGCCGGTATGTGTTCTCTTGCCTAAAGAGGCTAGCCTTGTTGGCATTCCCGGTATGGATGGGGTTCGACCGGTTTGGTGGCTTGTTGGCCTTGTCTGCCGGTTTGGTATGTCTGCTGATCTCTGGCTTTCTCCCGATAGCAAAAACAAAAAAAAGAAAAAGCATACCTGCCGTTTTGATCTTTTCTCACCTGATTTACCGGTTTGTATCATCTTGCTGGTATGGGTTTCTAGTTTAGCATTCAGGTGAGGTTGCTATTTGCTGATTGGTCTAAAAAAAAAGGCATTCCAGTCAGTTTCCTTTTGCTGACTCTTTGGCTAGTATGCTTCCATTTGCTGGTTTGGTCGGTTTTGGCTGATATGCTTCCATTTGCCTGTTTGGTCGGTTTGGCCGATATTGTGACCTTTACCCGATATGAAGGTTCGTTGCTTCATGCTGGTATGCAAAAAAAAAAATTGCATCCCGGCTGAGTATGCTATGTTTCATGGCCATAAGGCTAGCTTTTGTATTTTCCCCGGAATTGATTATCATTGACCGATATGGTCTCATCTGACCGATATGCAAGCTGTTGTGCCGGTATGCATCCTGTTGCTGGTTTGATTGTTGTTGCTGGTATGGTGCCGTTTTTATAAAAGAAAAAAAAAGAGTTGGCATTCCGACAGGTATGCCTTTACTTCCCTATTTTGCCGGAATGGTGATTGTTCCTGGTTTGAATTTTCTACTGGGATAAAGCAATTTGCCCAAGGATGGTGATTCTTGTCGGAATGGTGATTCTTCAGCAGCTGCCTAAGGAAAGTACTCCTGCCCTGCTGTTGGATGCTCTGCTGGAACTGCTGATGCATGCAACCATTTTCATGCTGAATCAAGCAGCTATTTTATTGTTTTCTGCTGCCTGTCTAGGCTATAGCGTCTATTAACTTAAGTCTACTGCTGACTCTGCTGATTATTAAGTCTGTGCTAGTTTTCGTTGAAGAATGTAGTCCATCTTGCCGGACTAGGTTTTCGTTATACTATTTTGGTGTCATGTGATACATCATGATGCTCTAGGTATGTCCTAGGGTCTATATGTTAATTTCAAGTCAAAAAAACACTTAAAGATAAATCATAAATTGTATAATTTTTTTCTTTTTTTAATATAAATTTACTTACCAAAAAAAGATTGATCGCTTATTTGAGCACCAAATCCACTTACAACCCTTAA
Organism: Nepenthes alata; assembly: GCA_028571085.2. Taxonomy (NCBI): domain Eukaryota; kingdom Viridiplantae; phylum Streptophyta; class Magnoliopsida; order Caryophyllales; family Nepenthaceae; genus Nepenthes; species Nepenthes alata. Next base: position 5,968 of record JAOVVI020007865.1, read on the forward strand.
CCATTGATTTATATCAGACACCTAAGTTATACAACAACTATAAACATAAGGAAAATTTCAAAGGTGTCAACACCGCTAAAGCAAAGCTCAAAATCCTTAGATTATAATTGATTTTGGAAATATAACTGAAGCGATCATCTAAAAATTTTGATATAGTCTTAGGTTTCTACCAAAACCTCAAAACTCAACTATTTAGCAATTTATCATCCCATTGGCATACCGACGAGCCAACTTATTCGATCCGAACATATCATCTAAATTCATGATCAATGGGTCATCCTTATCAGCCAATCTATAATTATCCAAATAGTACCCAAAATTCTATAGCCTCAATCATTTTTTGAGATCTAAGGGTCCATACACACTTCCACTATGTTATCCTGATTATTCATTTATTTTCAATATAGTATTCATTAACCAAAGAGAAATTCCAAAGATTTTGGTACAACTTAAAGCAAAATCTATAATCCACATAACTTGGAGATACAAGTGAAAATATAGACTCTAAATTTAAAATATAGTACACAAGTTAAAGCATCCCAAAGTTAAAAAATTTTACCTTCCTCCACATTTGGTGATGTCTTCGATTTCTATTGCCTAATCTGCAAATACCTTGTCTGAAACTATAGGCTTCTGTGCCATCGACTTCTTAGAATATAGGCAATCCTTAATTAGGTGACTCTGTTGACTACATTTACAACAAGCTCCCATCAATTTATGATAGGATATCCTAGGATATACTTTTTCGCAATAGGAATAAGGGGTTGCTATTGTCTGAGGACTCGGTACTGTCTGAATTTTCACACTATCTTTTTTCTTATCTGCTAGTTTAGCTTTCTTCGTGGGTCCTTTTGCTCCTGAGTTAGAGCTTCCCCTAATTCTCATCAATTTGCTATGCTCTTCTAAAATATTCTTTATCTCTAAGCTCATTCTCAAATATCAGTGCCCGGTCTAATATCTCCCCATAGGTCTATAACTTTAATGTCGATAGTTGCATTTTAATTTCACACCACAAACCCTGCTGAAACCTCATTGCCTGCCTCATCTACCATATAAAGTGTATAATGTGATAACTCAGTAAATTTTGCATCATATTTCGCCACTGTATGATCCCCTTGCCTTAGCTAAATAAATTTTTCCTCTTTATGTTCCCGAAGACTATCAGAAAAATATTTATCCATAAAAACCGATCAGACCATGTCCCAAGAAATTTTATCTTTAGGCACACCTAATGCTCTCTTCTTCCCACTAATGATTGGCGTTGCCTTCTAATTGATGAGAAGCGAATAAAATTTTATCTCCTTCGGGACATCAGGTGACTGAAAACATCTTTTTGAGCCTCCGAAATCAACTTTCTACTTTTAGTGGATCTGGCTCTCCCAAGAACTCAAGCACATGTTCATTTGTAAAACGATTATAGGCTATCCACCTGGAATTTTCAAGAGCTAGGGCAAGTGCAGGAATAGGAACTGGAGCTAAGTTCCGTTGCCCCATAGCATCCATAAAATTTGCCATCCTTCCACGTATATTCAAATACTCCACCTCTCGATCCTGCGGTTGGCCACCGCAACAGATAGTTCTCCTTCTAGGTGTCATTGCTAATGTTCTCTTTGAAATAAGAACAATTCGGGTCAGTTCTGTAATATCGCAGATTTTTATTCGGATTAATTTAATATTAATTATAATTTTAGATAAATTAAACGTGACAAAATTAATTAATACTGAGAAATTTTGGGAGAATATTTGCATCGGTTGGGCTGGCGCCCGGGGTGCGCCCGTGTTATCGTCCAAATATGGATTTAGATTTTGAAAGATAAGAAAATTAAAATGAAATATAGTAATAATAATAATAATAATAATAATATATAAAAAAAGAAAAAAATCATGAGATAAGATCGGGGAGAGAGGGAGAAAGAGGAGAGAGAGGGAGCTAGGGTTATTGGGGGCTCGCAGCGGAGGAGGAAGAAGAGTGGAGGAGGGAGGCGGTCGGTGACGGCGACGTGCGGCGAGGACGACACGGTGCCGGTGGTGGTCGGCGGCGACCGTGGTGGTGGTGGCTTACAGCAGAAGCTGCGAGAGAGTGGAAATCGGGACGCCATTGTTGCTCTGTGTAAGGAAGAAGAAGGGGAAATCGGAGGTCGGTGACTGCGAAGTGCAGCGAGGTCAGCCGGTGAGAGTGGTTGTTGGCGGTGGCTCGTGGGTGGCCGCGGCGGTGACGACGTAGTGTGCGGCAGTGATAAATTGCACGAGGAGGAGAGGAAACGGTGGCGTTGCGGCGCCGGTGTAGGCTGGGTTGTGCCGGGGAGGCCGGTGACGGCCAGACAAGCGGCGGCAGCGGGGCGGTCGGCAACGGCCGGCAGAGGGCCGTGCGTGGAGGAGAACGGAGGAGAGAGAGAGAGGACGCACGCAGAGGAGAGAGAAACGGGTTGGTTCGGGCACTTCAGGACGTCATTTCTTCAGATCTGTAAAGTATGAGGTTCATGCAAGTATCTGTAAACCCTCTCGTTGGTCTAATTTAATTTCTGACATATTTTGAATACTGTTAGGATTTTTACTAACATGCATATATTTTTATATGCCTGAATTATTTATTCTTGACATACATGTGTAATTCATTGGATATTTTAGGGATTATTGGACTGAGTTTTATGATTTTGGAGAATTTAAGATTTTTTTAAAAGTCCGAATAATTTAGTGGACACCGTATATTTTTATATTAATATATTTATATAAAAATGTACACGAAATTTATATTGATCGTGTATTTTCACATGCACGTGCCGGGTTATAGTCACTATATTTAGATTTGGAAATTGGATTCTTGCCAGCTCACAACGGGGAGATTATTTTGTTATTTGGAAATCCCTTTCCGCCGGCAGAAAATGCTTGGAGTAGTGACCCTTCCCATTTGGATGATTTGATTTGACCTTAGAATATATTTAGATGTCATAATATATCTCACAAGCTTGAAAAATGCATCCAAAGTCGTGGGTGGTAAAATATAGTGAGTAACCTTTTCTATGGGTACATAGTACATGAATTTTGGCCTAAGGTTACCAGGATTATGTGTAACCCTTTCTCAAACTAGTCTTTAAATAATGAGAACTCAAATTCAGTACATAAATTATATTTTTGTATCAATTGGTATTGGACTTTGATTTGGATATGAATTTTAGACTTGGATTTGAGATTCGCCGATTTTTGTCTATAATTGGGCTTGTTATGTCTCGTACAAAATATTTTGAATATATGTTTTGATCTCGACCTTTGAAATATCTGTCACGGTGCTGCTTCGGTCTCTGCGCACGCTATTGGATCATTCGGCTATCGGATTCTGTCCGAGATCAGAAGCTGATCGGGCATTGGATTTAGACTTGGACTTGGGCTCGGACTCGGATTTAGACTCGGAATCGACATCTGTTTTGAAATTGGTCCGGATCACATCTCTTTTTGTTATATATATGTTCATATAGACGAGGACTATTTTAGAAATTTGGACATTTATTTGGATTTAGATATTTGATTGGAGTACGAGACTACCATTAGATTTTGGAATTTGAATCTTGGATTTCAGTTGAAATTTGTCTTATCGGCGATTTGAATTTATTTAGAAATTTGATTTGGATTTCTTTTAAAATTTGATTAAATTTTCACCCATTTGACATTCTCTCTAATTTATTGGACTCATTTTGATAAAATATGATATTTCCTGAGCATTAGACTCATTTTTTTTATTTTATCTCTTCAGAGTAGAATATTCGGATGCAGTACAAGAGAAAAGACATGATCGATGAGATATTCGTCCGATTTGGTGAGTTTCAGTTTTGTTATGGTTCATATTGGTATTTGATGTATTTCGATTATGAAATTGGCCGATTATAGGCTTATTGTTATCTGTTGAAAATCGTAGAATATTTTATTATGTTTGATTATGATTTTTGGGTCGGATTATTACCTCCCTTACGATGATTGTAGAGCAAGTCGTATTTATTTTGTTCGGACGGTTATTCGATGAGGTCCTGTGAGGATTTTAATTTTGTTGAGTGTATATTTTGGTTTGTCACACCCAAATTTTGGGATTTAGTATTATTTATTTTAAAATTATTTAGGATTTTAGAGTTTAGAAATTATAATTAATTATTTAAATTGACCTGCTTGGTTCGGGTTCATGACACATCCCCAGGGCCGAGAACTGGAAGGCTGATCAGCTAGCAAGAGAGGCTGCTGCAGGATCCCTAGAGCAATATGCCAGGAACATGTGGGAGATCCTGGCCGCTCTAAGTGTGGAAGGTTCGGATCGTGAGGTGCTGGAAGTCGACGAAGACAGAAGTTGGATGACCCCGTATCGCAGGTACCTGACGGATGGGACATTACCGACGGACGCAGAAGAAGCCAAATGGATAAAAAAGATAGCAGGTTGGTACGCGATCATCGATGGCAAGCCAAAAATGGATCAAAAAGCCGAGCACACGTTGAGCGAAGTCCACCTCAGCGTATGCGACTCGCACGTTGAGAGAAAGAACCTTGTGTTCAAAATCATGCGACAGGGCCTCTTTTGGCCCACGATGAAGTACCACGCCCTGAAATTCGTAAAGAAATGTGAAAGTTGTCAAGTTCATGGATCCATGGCGCAACTACGCCACACGGAGCTACATAGTCTTCAGTACCCATGACCATTCCCACAATGGGGGCTCGACATCCTCGGACCTATGCCTTCGGCCTCCGGACAGAGAAAATTCCTCATAGTCTTTTTTTGGTGAGTAAATTGTATTGAAGAAAAAGATTACAAATCCAATGTTCGATCTCGAAGTGTTTTATAAACTTGAAAAGAGAACAAAGGCGTTAGGGCACAAAGTACATGTCTCCAAAAAAAAAAAAACTCAAAGGCAACAAACAAAGATACATGTGCCATTGGCCATCAACCAGTCCAACTAAATACATAACCTCTAAGAAGCTCCACCTTGACAGATCCACTCTAGTCACAGCCAGTCCGCACCGAGCAAGCACTCCAAACAAAACGGTAGGTTGCACCATACAACTTACCAAAAAAAAAGGTTGCACCATACAGGAGGACGAATCCCACCGGGCAGACGGGAAAAGATCGGATACATCGCCTAAATTGGGAGAAAGGCGAACACCAGCCAACCAACCAACAAAGTTATTTTTTTTAGAATCACAAAACGGGTATGAAGGCATTACAAAAATGAAACATACCTAGATAAATCATCCAACCGGCCTCCATGCCCAAACCTATAAAAGCTACACAAACCTATAATTTATCTCAAAGTATTTTTCTACTTGGAGTTAAATCATAAACACTAGGGCATGTCTCGAGCACCATGGTACATCAAATGACACCAAAAAATGAAAACATAGACAGTCATCCAAACGCCATATTGGCAAACTAGTTAGCTAACAAAACTCCATCTAGCATATTAGCATACAGTTTCCTTAGGATTCGTTGGAGTGTCCTCATGTAGACCAGTAACGCATCTCGATCTTTCCGAGTAGCGATCACGGAGTGGGCCAAAAGCATGCCAATTAACGGTCGATAGGAAGCTTTCCTCACCATTACCAATATGGTGGTATATCTTGGAGTGCAGGATCTGACGAAGGTTCATGAGTTTCTTCCAGCTCCATATTACTGAATCTGGAATTTTAAGCATCCAAATACATCGGTCTTTTATACGATAAGCATAGTTCAATGCTACCCAAACTGAATCCATGTCCTTCGTGATTATACTCCAAAACAATCTGTAGAAAAAGGCTTTGTTGGCAACTACAAGGTTTTTTATACCCAATCCTCCCTCATCCTTAGCAGTGCATACATCCCCCCATGGGACCTTGGCCGCAAATTTTCCATCAGTGGAGCCATACCAAAGTAAATTTCTAATATACCTCTCTATTGTCTTCAAAATCATTTTCTGTAATATGAATATGGACGCCCAATATGAATGGATCGTAGATAGAATGGATGAAATCAGCTGAAGTCTGTCACCAAAGGAGAACCATCTATTCTTCCAGGAATTAACTCTCTTCAGCATTCTATCCAGCAGTGGATGGCAGTCTTTCGTAGAGAGTTAAGTGGTGATAAGAGGGACGCCTAGGTACCTCACTGGAAGCTTGCCTCGTGTATAGCCCATAATGTCCTGTATATCCTGATATAATTTCTCATTATCAGAACAAATAAAAATTTTACATTTTTGTCCGTGTTCACCTTTAGGCCTGAGAGGGCTTCAAGTTCCTTGAGGCAATCTTGGAGAATAGCAATAGAGTGTAGATCGGCATTAGAGAATAGAAGGAGGTCATTAGCAAACCCAAGCATCACCGTCCTAGTTCTTTCACATTTCCAGTGGTATTTGAAATCGCTATGACGTCAGGCTTTAACTTCCAGTATACTGTTCAACGCATCCATTGCCGGCACAAATAGATAGAGCGATAAAGGATATCCTTGCCGGAGTCCCTTGGCCCCTTTGAAAAATCCAACAACCTCACCATTAATGTTGATTGAAAAGGAGGTAGTGGTGATGCATTGATGTATCCAAGTTAACATTTGGGGGGGGAATCCCATCAGTTCCAATGTAGCCATCAGAAAGTCCCACTGAAATGAATCATAAGCTTTCATTAAATCTACTTTCATAGCACACCGGGGCATGCCTTTCCCCAGATGATATTTGTGGAGTAGTTCCTGTGCTAGTAAAATATTGTCTCTAATATATACCCATCACAAATGCAGTTTGGCATTTATCAACCAGAAGAGGCAAAGTTGATCGTATACGATCGGCTAAAATCTTAGATATGATTTTGTAAAGAAGATTGCAGCAAAATATGGGTTGGAAGTCAGTGAACTTGGATGGGCTTTTAACTTTTGGGATTAGACTGATGATTATTGTAACATTGATATGTTTTAGTAGCTTCTTATGAAGAAAAAAAAATCTTGGCCAGCTTCAACAATCAAAGGCCCAATTATATGCCAAGCCTCTTTAAAAAATTTGGATGAGAACCCATCTGGTTCAGGAGCTTTCCCATCCCCAATTGAGAACATGGACATGCAGACCTCCTCAGTCGTGCTAGGTTTGCAAAGCAAGTCATGGAGATTATCTGGGATTGTGTGATGTATAAATGGCCGGAGTCTCTCTTTGTCAAAGTATTGTCCCATACGACTAGTCCCAAGAAAACGCGTAAAGTGAGATAAGATTAATTGATGAACTTCCTCAATGCTGGTGGTAGTGAAACCATCCTCCTTAACCAGGGACAAGATCTTATTTCGATTGCAGTTACCAGCAACTGATTGGAAAAAGAATTGAGTGCATTGGTCACCCTCCTTTAGCCATTTAATTTTCGCTTTCTGTTGAAAGAAGTCGAGTTCCTGTATAAGAGCATGACGATATGCAGATTTGTAATTCTCCTCCTCAGCCATCGTGATACCAAGGGGGTGGTGCCAGGAGTTCATCTAAAACTCCTCAAGCGCCTTATGAGCCCGGGTGACTTCTTCCGAGACATTTCCAATGCTATGGTTCAACAACTTAAGTTGATCCCGAGCAAACCGCAATTTAGAAACAATCTGGAACATTGACATGTCTGGTGTGCTCCTCTGCCAGGCCTCATGAACAGTAGAGACGAATTGAGGACATTTGGTTAGAATATTATTGAAACAAAACATAGCTTTTCGGGAACACTCGATAGTAACTGGTGAAAGGATATAGGGCGAGTGGTCAGATATTCGGGCCGGGGCAATGGAGGCTTTGTAGGCAAATTCCATAAGCCAAGAGCCATTCATGACGACACATTCTAACTCTTTATATATACGAACTCTTGCTTCTCTGCCATCGTGCCACGAGTAAAAGGCACCCTCATAGCCTAAGTCTTGAAGATCACAATCCGTGAGGCATTGGTCCAATTCTTTAGCACTATTAGCGTTCCAGCTACCACCCAATCCCTCTGAAGGGTCTCGGATAGCGTTAATGTAATGCCCGGATATTTTTATTGAGGCGATTGAAATTTAATTGGGTGAAATTAAATTTATTAAGTATACTAGAAGAAAATAAAAATATATATATATTTACGTGATAATATTAATAATATATATATGTGTGTTTTATGAATTAATAAATAATAATAATAATATTATATATATATATATATACACGTTTTACGTACAAATATAATAATAATAATAATAATAAAACTAATAACTGCCCACCTCAGCACTTCTCGAATCCTCCTCTGCCATTGTCGCGTCCCCACCTTCTTCCTCTAGTCTCTCCCGAATCTCTCTCTCTCTCGCTCGCAACGGCGTTAGCAGAGGCCGTTCGAATATTGCCACATCGCCTAACGTCCGATTCCCTCTGTTCCCTCACCGTTTCATCTCCATGCCCTATTTAATCGAAGCGTTGGTGTGTGTGTGCTGGTGAGTGAAAGAAGGAAAGAAAATGAGCTGTGAGTGGGAGAAAAAGGGAGGCGCGGTTCATCCTCGAGGCGTTTTCTCTATCGCCGTGGTCGATTGTTGCTGTCGCCGTCGTCTTGCTGTGGTCAACTCTGAAACCGAAGCCGAAGCCGAGCCGTGTTCATCAGGCAAGTGAATCCTCTTTGTGTCAATTCTCATTC
>JAOVVI020007866.1:0-14574 GCA_028571085.2 Nepenthes alata
TAATCGGTCTTTCCAATAGCCATCACTTAAAATCTTATAGATCCCAAGATCACGCTATCAAAGAGTTATAAGCCTAACAGGGCATTTCATCCACAAAACTCGCATTATGATCAAATTAAGTCTTAACTCATATCCTCGTTGAATGATCCATAGAAAGACGTCATCAATCTCCTGATACCTTGATCAATTTAAACTTATGCCTTAGATCCCACAACTCGATTGCCAAATGTCCTCCTTTACCAATTCAACAGTAATAGCACTGCAGTTTGCCTGCCGAACTTCTATTAAGATCAAATTAAGACTGGGTACCTCAGCTGGCTCAAAACATAATGCAGACATGGATTTAGAATCCTCAAAATGACTATAGGTTACAATATTAAGCCTAAGGCCTTAACTCTTATTGCAACAGGTGGCACTTAATCACTGCAAACATCTTCTTCAGTCGTTGGATCCAAGTGTCTACCTTCAACGGGTCGGGTTCCCTTGAGAATTCAGGAACTCACTTGTTGGTAAAATGATCATAGACCGACCTTTCCTGATGGATAGGAATTGGGGTGGTCACCGGAGTAGGTGGAGTCAAGGCGTCTTTGACTTCGGCAATCCTGTCTAGCAGGTTCCGGTACCTTGCCTCCCGATCCGGAGTGTTGTTAATCTGTACGTTTCACTTTTCTCTATTAAACATGACTTCAGGGTCGACTTTAATTTTTGAAATGAACATTTTCGTTAGTCAATTAATCGAAAGATGGCTATCACAATTGTCCTTGTCCAAAGCATAATTAAAGCTAACCCTCTTCTTGCCTTATCTAATCCTGTCCTAAGTTTCCATGTTGATTCAACTTAACCTAAAGCATCTTAGTTCTCTCTCTGATACCAACTGTGACGGCACGACCTTTTTCACCACAAAGGACATCCGTCAAGCCTAAATCCTTGCCTTAAAAAATGGACATAAAATTTCTTTCCTTTTACACAGGAATATTTCAGGCCGAACTGCATGAGATGGCCTTCCGATTTTAGAATTTAAACTAGGCCAGCCAACCTTAAGGTTAGACGGACCTGACAGCCTGAGATGCTTACTAAACTTTTCCAATTTGATTATCCAAAAAGTAAATCACGGAAACATGCTAACATACATAGATTCTTATACTGCGGAATTATTTTACAAATCTTCTCAAAACATCAAAAGGAAATAAAATAAACTTTTTATTAATCAGCTCCGGCCAGCTATGCCATCCTAAGGATCTACTCAACTTCGTCCTCCATAAACCTCTCGTCATCTGAAAAGTGGCAAGAATGAGCTACAAAGCCAAGCAAGGTACTCACATGCAGAAAACAAAACATACATATAATCGAATCAAAACAGAGTTCCACAACATAATTAGCATACGAAAATCATCATGTCGTATCTTCTTGATTTCTTATTCTTATTATCTTGTCTTTGCAGAATTCATAAAAGCCATTCTTAATTCTTATCATCTTTAGGAACCAGACGGAAGCGGACAACATCGAGGACGGGTTGTGTGTAACCCCACAACCTAAAGCCGTATCCTCTCATTATGCTCCCCGAGGCGGGAGGTAATGCCTTTAACCTGGCATACGGGGCCATAGTCCAAATATTTTATGCCACCAAAAGGTTTCCTCCCGTGGCCCAGGAGGCAATCCTTGAGTGTCACTCTAATATCCTTCATCCATCTTTAACAGCAAGTTTAATAAAAACTCGGTTCTTAGTTCATGTCTTTTAATGGCCATCCATCATAGTTCAAAAGTCAGAAGTCATAGAGTTCCACTTGCTATTCGGATTAATACATTTTTCTTGTTCTTAAAGCCTTTGTTATTAACTTCATCAATTGAAGTTCTTAAAACCTTTCCTTCAATCATCTTAAATCCAAAGTTCTTTTTACTAAAAGCCGGAGTTCTTTTCAACAAAAGCCAGACATCAAAATGTCAGAGTTCTTCTTCAACAGGCGGAGTTCTTTTCTTAAAAGGACGGAGTACTTTTCTCACAAGGCCAAATCTGTTTCTAATAGGACGGAGTACTTTTCTTCAAAAGGACAAAGTTCTTTTTACTAAAGATTGGAATTCAAAGACCGAAGTTCTTTTTCTTTTGAGTCTGGAGCTCTAAAAATTTGAGTTTTTTTAAAATCCAAAGCTCTGAAAACCAGAGTTCTTTAAATTTTGAAGCTCTCAAAACCGGAGTTCTTTTTCATTTAAAGTCCGAAGTTCTAAAAGTCGGAGTTCTTTAAAATCTAAAGCTCTAAAAATCAGAGTTCTTTTTCATTTAAAGTCAGAAGCTCAAAACTTCGGAGTTCAAAATCTGAAGCTCTAAAATCGGAGTTCTTTTAAAGTCTGAAGTTTCAAAATCCGGAGTGTAAAATCTGGAGCTCTAAAACCGGAGTTCTTTTAAAGTCTGAAGTTCTAAAATCCGGAGTCCTTTAAAATTTGTAGCTCTACAAGCTGGAGTGATCTTTCTTTCAAATTCAGAGTTCTAAAAGCCAGAGTTCTTTAAAATTCGGGGCTCTAAAAGACGGAGTGATCTTTCTTTCAAATTCGGAGTTCCAAAAGCTGGAGTGATCTTTCTTTAAACATGTAATTATCAAAGTTCATATAATTTGACAAATAAACGTACTTTAGGCAGAACATTAGGAATATCAGGATTTTTTTTGAAACATGCAATTTAGAATAATTCTTCCTTAAATCAGAACAGATCATATTTCATACATAGAACAAACTTCATACATACTAAAATATAAGTTCATAAAAATATCAGATAAAAGAAACAGAACAAACTTCATACATACTGAAACATAATTTCATAAAAATATCAGATAATGGAAACAGAACAAACTTCATACATACTAAAACATAATTTCATAAGTATAGCAGATATACTCGTATCGCAAACATGTATAATCATGAACTTTAAAACAGGGTGAGTACTCTTGCCTGGTTTTCTTCCACTTTGCCTGATCTTTACTCTTGCCTGGGTTTCTTCTAATTTACCTTGATATTTTTGCACGTGCTTCTTTCTCATTCTTCTAGTTCTTATTTATAGACCTTGGGTCTGATGACTGTAATAAATGATTGGCCGTCATTATGATTGGCAGGGAGAATGTTTCTTATTTATGATTCTACATTTCCCAAAAATTCTCTTCTTAATTAGATCATTGATGGTTTTACCTTCCCAAGGAGTTCATTAATTCCTAGTTAACTGAACTTAACGGAATTTAGATTTCTCATGTAAACACATTAAATTCCTGGTTAACTGAACTTAGTAGGATTTAGCTTTCTCATTTAACACATTTCGGACTTCTTTTCATTAAGGAATATTCCGGACTTCTTTTTATCAAGGAAATCCGGACTAGGATTTTATCAAGGAATATTCCGGACTTCTTTTTATCAAGGAAATCCGAACTAGGATTTTATCAAGGATTATTTCGGATTTCTTTTCATTAAGGAATATTCCGGACTTCTTTTTATCAAGGAAATCCGGACTAGAATTTTATCAAGGAAATATTTCGGACTTCTTTTCATTAAAGAATATTTCAAACTTCTTTTTATCAAGGAAATCCGGACTAGAATTTTATCAAGGAAATTCGAACTTCTTTTCATCAAGTAAGGGCCGAACTTGATTTCATCTTAAAGCCGATTTTCTTTGCTTATTATATTTTCCGGTGAACTGACGTTTGATCGGATTATATGGACTTGATAACTGGAATTTTCTATGTTCAAAAATCTTGGTCGTTATAAAGATTGTCCGGGCGTAAGTTAGGGTTTTTGGGTGCAAAATACCACACAAATTTCACAAATTGGACATGAAAATGAAATATTTTCATACTTAGGTCATAGGTAATACAAAATGTAAACTTAATCGGGTATCAGAATGAAGATACACAAAGAAAATGGAACGAAAGTACAAAGAAATAGAAGAAAATGGTATTAGTGCACTTGCCACAACTTGATCTACAACTTCTCTTTTAGAAATTCAACCGACCTAAATAATCTTAAAAGATCAAAATGCAAAATTAAAATAAAAGATCACCAACCTCCTGCAATTTACCTGCTCTTTTTTTGGCTCCTCTATTTTCACAATTTTGAAGCTTCCAAGCCCTTAATCTCTGCGTCGATGGTGTGTTTTCAAAGAGGACGCTCTGGGGCAAAACCAAACTCACCTCTATTTATCAGATAATTCCATCAATTATCTATTATGAGGCGTTACCGTGCAAATTGATGGAGAATAATGGAGAGTGATTGTGGAGCGTTATTGGCAATAAACATAGGCCACCAGTACTTTAGTTGGATGAAACAAAACCATTAACATTCTCCCACTTGGTCCATGTTTTACATGATGTGATAACCAAACCTATTAATTATCAAACTTAAGAAATAAATATATTAATCCTGGTGATAAGTCATCTATTAATGAGTAGTATTATCCATGTATTATAATATATTACATTTCTCAAAATATATCCGAATACGGTAACGTTACATTATGAATAAACCTTATATTTATTCTTTGTCCAATAATTAATGATATTTTTAAAATAATCAACTAATGTGTACATAAAATTTTGAGAAATATTATAAACAAATAGGAATTTTATGAAAAATCATTGTCCATATAATAAAAATTATAAAATGAAACTTAAACCTATTCTAGTTACAAGATCCTTGAACCTCAATAGTGGCATGCATTTTGTCAAAGGATTAGCGATCATCAATTCAGTGCTAATATGCTCAATAGCAATTTTCTTTCCTTAATGCGCTCATTTATAACTAAAAACTGAATGTCGATATATTAATTTTGACTACTACTTTTATTATTTTTAGTCTGAAAAATAGCAGCTGAATTGCCGTAATATATCTTCAATAGCTTTGAAATGGAATCCACCACTCTAGCCCCAGACATAAAATTTCTCATCCATACGACATCTTTTGTAGCATCAAAATAAGCAATGAACTCGACTTCTATAATGGAAGTAGCAATCAAGGCAAAGGTAAGCACTTTCTTAGCATATAGTAAGCATATAGTCCTTGTTACATTGGAGATACCTCACCACTTTCTTAGCAACTTTCCAGTGATCCATACCTGGATTACTCTGAAATCTTTTCAACATTCTAACTGCAAAGGCAAAGGTAGATCTTGTACATACCTGAGCATATATCAAACTTTCAACAGCGGAATCATATGGAATGTTTTTTATTTGTTCCCGTTAAAAATTATTTTTCGAGCATTGGTTCAAATTGAACCTATCACCCTTCACAATGGGTGCCACACTTGGTAAATAATCTTTCATCCGAAATCTCTATAAAACTTTATTGATATAGGTCTCTTGAGACAAACCTAAAACACCTCGTAGTTTATCTCGATGTATCTTAATACCGATGACATAAGATGCATCGCCCATATCTTTTATTTTAAATTTATCAGAGAGAAATTATTTCACCTCATACAGTCAACATTTATCATTGGATACAAGTAAAATATTATCCATATATAAAATATGAAAATAAATTTTACTCCCATTGACCTTCGAGTATATATATATTGATCCAAAATATTCTCTTCAAAATCAAATAAAGAGATAGCATCATTAAATTTTAAAATTATTGACAGGATGATTGTTTCAATTCATATATGGATTTATTGAGTTCGCATACTAATTGCTCACCATCACTAGAGGAGAATCCTTCTGATTATTTCATATAAACCTCTTTCTCTAGGTTACCGTTTAGAAATGTTATTTTCACATCTATTTGTTATAATTTCATATCAAAATCAGTAACTAATACCAAAATAATACGCAGAGAATCTTTTCTAGATACAGGAGAAAAAATCTCTGTGTAATTAATTTTCTCTTTTTGAGTATGTCCTTTAGCAACGAGTCTTGCTTTATATCTTTTGATGTTACCTAATGAGTCTTTCTTTATCTTAAAGAACCATTTACACCCTATGGCTTTCTCTCCTTTAGACAACTCAATAAGATCCCAGACTCCATCGCAACTCATGCAATTCATCTCTTCCTTCATGTCATTGTACTATAATACGGATTCATTACAGCTCATAGCTTGTGAAAACATTTTGGGATTATTTTTGACTCTAATATTGTAGTCAGACTGCTATAAATATATAATAAAATTACTAGGGATTGCTGATCTTCTCATTCTAGTAGACCTTCTCAATATTGTATCATCATTCTCAGTAGGAGTATATTATATAACTATTTTAGACAAATCCTGAATATCATGGTCAATTAAAATAATATTATCATTTTATAAAATGACATTAATTGGTTGTTCAACACCAATTTGATCTTAAAGGGTGTTGTGTACAATAATTAACCTATCATATGAAGTGAAAGGTTGAGAATCTAAATGATCATTATCAGAAATTATATTTCTAGATCGATTGCTCCCACTCATTAAGTCATTCTCAAAAAATTTTATATTTCTTGATTCTACAATCCTAGTGTTGTGAGATGGATAGTAAAATTGATATCCTTTGGACCGTTCAACATATCCAATAAAATGCCCACTAATGGTCCTTGGATCAAAGTTCTTATCATGTGGTTGTAAACTCTTACTTCAGACGGCCATCCCCAAATACGTATATGTCTCAAACTCAGTTTGCAACCTTTTCATAACTGAAAAAGAATTTTTGGAACAGCTTTTATTAAAATCTGATTTAATATAAACACTATCATTTTAAGAGCTTCAGTCAATAAGGATTTTGAAAGATTTGAGTTGCTAAGTATACTCCGCACCATGTCCAATAAAGTTCGATTTCTTCTTTCTACTATACCATTTTGGTCCAAAAAACCAGGTATAATATATTAAATAACAATCTCATGTTCTTGAAGAAACCTTATAAATGGACCAAGTATTTGCTCATCTTCAGTATATCTACCATAATATTCTCCACCTCTATCTGATCTTATAATTTTAATTTATTATTCATATTATTTTTTTACTTCTGTTTTAAATAATTTAAAAATATCTAAAATTTTATTATTATTATGGAGTAAGTAGAGATACATATATAGTAAAAAATTTTCAATAAATATGATAAAATATTTTGGGCCATATGAGTTAATATTAGGACTATAAATATTTATATGTATAATTTTTAATATGTCCAAACTCCTATTGATATTTTTCTTAGTCTTGTTTGTTTACTTTTCTTTTATGCCGTCCACACAAGTTTTAAAATTAGTAAAATTTAAAGTACTAAGTACTCCATAATTTACTAATTTTTTAATTCTTTAAATAGAGATATGACATAATCTCCTATACCTCAACATAGAGGAACATTTATTTATAACATATCGTTGAATACCAGTATCAACATTTATAGTATTGTAAAAGGTATTATTTTATAAATTCAAGTAATAAAAACTAATAGATAATATACCATTTCTAATAATATCAGACTTATAATATAAACTAAAAGATGAGTCTGAAAATATAATTGAATATTTAAAATATACAAGTTTTGAAATCGATATCAAATTTTTGAAAAAAATTGAAATATAAAAGGTCTTTTTCAAATTTAAAATAAATCCACTACTCAAAATTAAACTGCATGTTCCAATTGCTTCCACATATGAACACATTTTGTTTCCAGAGAAGATATTTTGTTCACTATCCACTGACTTCCTTAGATTTTGCATGCCCTGCAAGGAATTTAAAATATAGATTGTAGAATCAGAATCAATCCATCATATGTTATGAGAAATATTGACCATATTAGATTCAAAACATACAAAAGAGAATGGATTACCTTTCTTTTCAAGCTAATTTTGATATTTGATACAATCCTTCTTGACGTGTCCCTTCTTTTTATAGAAGAAGCACTTGGATTCTTTTTTGATATCAGGTTGAGGATGTATTTTACCTTTTTCATTCTTCTTAGCTTGAATCTTATTATTTCCTTCTTTAATCATAAATAAACTTTCATTTTGTTCCATCATAAGCATTCCTTCCTCTTGAACACATATGGTCATAAGTTTATTTATTGACCATTTATCCATATGTATGTTGTAAGAGATTTGAAAGATCCATATATGGTGAAAGTGTATTTAAAATATAGTACACAAAGAAAGATTCAGATATATCCACCTCAAGATTTTTAAGTTGAACTGCTATGTCCCTCATTTGTATAATGTGTTCACATACACTCTTAACACTGGTGAGCCTTAAAGATGAAAACTTCATAATTAGGATACTTACAAGTGTTGTATCTCAAATTTTAAGTTATTTATCAATAGCCTTCAGCAAATCTCACACTTTATTATGCTGATCAATGGAACCACGAATACCAATAAAAATTTTAATCTTTATAAATATTAGACTAAGCCGATTAGATCGCTCCCATCGTTCATAAAGCGCTACATCAATCGGAGTGCTGGTTTCAAGAAGAGCGGATGATTCGTCTTTCCTTATTGCATAATCTATATCTATCCACCCTAAATGACGAAGGATTCTCTCATTCTAAACTTTATAGTTATCGCCTTTTAGTTTAAAATTTCTACATCTAATATCGAAAAGATTAATAGGTTATACAACTGTATAAAAAATAAAAATATATATTTAATAAATAATAAATGAGGCTAACAAATAAATATAGAATATACTTTACAAATGGAAACATACATCATAAATCAATTGACATAAAAGTTACCTGTGGCCTAATTTTTAATTCAAATAGATTCATGTCTAATTTCATGATAAAACTATCAAATTTTATTTCAATTCTTGATTCCTGTGGGCAAATTAAGAAAATAATTCGATATTTTATCATGATTAATTAATTTAATTTAATAAAATTTTCTGTGGGATAAATTTTATTATATTAAAATAATTAGTCACAATTAATGTCTTTATATCATATGTGATAATAAAATATAATTTTATTAATTAAGAACGCTGTGATCAATCCCTAATTAATTAAGTTATATTAATTACTAGACATTTTACACACACATATATATATATAATTATATTTTTAAATATTATATAATTAACTTTATATATAATAATAAATATAATTATATATATATATTTATATATACATAATTATATATATGTATTATCAAAATAATAATACGCCATATACTGTAACAAGCACACAATCGCAGCGCAGCGGTGAAGCTACTCTGTCGACGCTGGTGATCTTGGGATCGAGTCCTAGCCCCTGTGCGCACGCAGAGCGACCATGGTTATATTTCCATATTTTGCTACAGTAGTGGACAGAGCGAATTGGGCCGCGGCACAGTGATGCGTCATAAAATATATCATTGTATACACGTAATATAAAATTAATAATACGACAATTTTTTATAAAGGAAATTAAAACTCCTTTACACTAACAGACGGGTGCGGCAGCCCAATGGTGCAGCCGGCCTCTACCCACGCGTGAAGTCTCAGGTTCGAGACTTGATGCCTGCAACGCGCAGAAAAATGCGCTAATTTTATCAGTTGAGCCGTGCGGAGCGTGGGCTTTGCCAGGGCCCATCCGCGCACATGGATGTGGGTGCAGACGCACGAAATGGGTTCGCACGATCAAGCCCAAATATATATTTTTTAATTTACTGTAGCACTGTAGCAAACGACATCGTTTGAGTCGTCTTCAACCTTCAGCCGGGCTCGCCCAGACCAGTTTTTGCCTGATTTTTGACCCGATGAAAACTGTGCCATTTTTACACCAAAATTGATGCAAAATATATGAAAATATTAGAAATTAAATTTTTTCAATGATTTCTGACATTAGTTTTCATCAAATCATCACAAAAGTTAAAACTTTAAAAATTTTAAAAATCAGGAAAAATGAAAAATTGCATAACAAATTTAAGGCAAAGGTTCAACGTCTCTGATACCAAATGTTAGAAATTTAACCGGTCTAAACAACCATAAAATATTAAAATGCAGAATTAAAATGAAAGATTACCAACCTCCCGCCATTTGTCTGCTCTGTTTTCGGCTCCTCTGTTTTCACGATTTTGAAGCTTTCAAGCTCTCAATCTCTGCGCCGATGATGTGTTTTCAGAGAGGAGGCTTAGGGACAAAACCAAACTCACCTCTATTTTTCAGATAATGCTATCAATTATCTGTTATGAGGCATTACTGTGCAAATTGATGGAGAATAATGGAGAGTGATTGTGGAGCGTTATCAGCAATAAACATGGGCCACCAATACTTAAGTTTTAAAGCTGGATGAAACTGAACCGTTAACATTCTCTACTTAGCCGCAAGTCGGAATCGAACTTGAAAGCCTCGATCTCTCCTCTCTCTCTTTCTCTCTCTCTCCTCTTTTTTCTTTCTCTCCCCCGAAACTCTCCTCATACCCATTTATTATTTTCCTTCCTTCTTCTTTTTTTATTTTCTTTTTATTTTATTTTACTTATACTTATATATATATATTATATTTTTTTTTCTATTTTTACTTTTCTTTTGTTCCAAAATCTAAATCAGTACTCGAATAACAATACATGCAAGCTTCGGTCGTCACTCCATAATTTCGATCATTTCTCAAAATCTTACACATTTAATTAATTTTCAGCATTCCCACATTTTCCAAAAATAATAAATAATTTTAATTAAATCGAATAAAAATTTAAAATATTTCATTCCCCCCCACTTATAAAAATTTTATCTTCAAAATTTAACGAATCTCAAAATTCAACAATCAAGAAAAATCCTTATGGATTTCTTCTTTGAGTTCCTAAGTCACTTCCTTAATTAAATGACTTTTCCTAGAAAGGCTTAACTAATTGAATTATCCTGATTCCCAATACCTAATATTTCTTATCTAAATCTAGGTTGGAACCTTATCACAAGGCTAACTCCTAATCTCCCACAAGGCTTAATTCGATTACATATTTATTTCCTCAACTATTGATGCAAGGGAGACTTCATGATAATCCACCAAATTGGATGTGACTCAAATTTATTAAGTACTTTCCCGACTTAATTCAAAACCTTGAATGAACAGATGAACTCCTACTTTAGTTCACCCTAGGCCTCGAAAAGATCATTCATTTCAAACTTTAAAATGAATCTTAAAATATATGGTCATCTGCTCCATTGCGCAACTTTGATTAATCATTTACTTGTTCACTAAAATCAACTTGCAAATTCTTATTCTCTGATTTATTTCAGACGTCTAGATTACACAATAGCTATAAACCTAAGAAAATTTTAAAGATATCGATATACCAAAGGCAAAGCTCATAATCCTCAGATTACTATAAACTTAGGAAACACAGATGAGAATATTGATTCAAAATTCAAAATAACACATATACTGATATGTTAAAATTTGAGAATTTTACCTCCCACTATGCTGTCTGCTACCATAGCTTCCTCAGTAGTTACAGCATATGACTTGCCTAGTACAGTGGGCTGGGACACAAGAGGCTTCTTTGGATAAGAAAAATCTTTGATCATATGTCCCACTTTTCCACAATTGAAGCACACACCAAATTGCTTATAACAAGACTTACCCTCATGCAGCTTCCCACAATGCTGACATGAACTAACTGGAGCTTGTGAGGTTGATCCGGATTGGCTGACCTCCTTCTTCTGACTTAATTGCATAGCCTTCTTTGGCGGTCTCTCCGAACCTGTGCTAGCACTAACATCCACACCTGAACTGATACTCAGACCATCCCGCTTAGCCATCTCCCTCTTAAAGGACTCTTCCTTCATGAGAGCTCTCTCACATGGATTAGGGCTCTGTCTAGTACATCCGTATAAGTAGCCAACTTCAAAGTCACCAATGGCTTGCAAATATCATCTCTCAAACCTTGAAGAAACTTTCTCGCCTTCCCCTCCACATCTTGTACCATGTACGGAGCGTATCCAGACAACTCTATAAACTTTCCATCGTACTCGGCTACTGACCGGATACCTTATCTCAGATGGATAAACTCCTCCTCCTTCTTCTCGTGGAGGCGGATAAAAAGTATTTCTCCATGAATGCTTCCTTAAACATAGACCAAGTAATTACATTCTTTGGCACACCATAGCCCTCTTCTTCATTTCTCACCAATGGTATGCCTACCCCTCCAAACGGGAAGATGCAAATAAAACCTGATCCTCCTCCAGACAGCGGATAACGACGGACACCTTCTTCAGCCTCTGAAACCAAGTATCGACCTTAACTGGCTTGGCTCACCCAAGATGTGACGGATCAGATTATTTTTCCACTAAATACCCTCCGTTAGAGACAACACAAACTAAGCCCATAATTAACCTATGGACTCTACAAAGAATCCGGCAGAGTTTTCTCTACAACTGGACAAAAAACCAATGGTACAACTTGTTAAATAGATCCTACACAAGCACACATCTAACAATAGGCTTAACACAAAGCCTACAACACACCACACAGGATCACAACAACTTTCATATCATCCATGGCTCCAATACAGTACTCCTACTCTATCGTATTAGATCTAGAGAGATACCATCTAAAATGAAACAAAGCTCAAACATCCATACAAACGCGGAAGCATACTATATCATCGTAATCTGCGGAAGCATAACAAAACCCTAAAAATAACAACAATAAGCCACATCCAACCATGAGTGGCTTTCTACAATCCGATACAACACTTGGACAAATCCTTTGCGCACTTGACGTCCAGCTAACCTCTTCAAGCAAGCCTCTCCTTGCTCTAACAATCCGGCGCAAGCTAAGTCTTCTCATCTGAAAGGAAAATAACAAACAACAAGAGTGAGCTTACAGCTCAGCAAGTATAATCACAAACACTCTCCGAATCATGAATCAGTGGAGGGAACAGGAAACATCAGGAATCACTTGATTCCCACGGTTCTCACGGTTACATATGGAATCACTTGATTCCCACGGTTCTCACGGTTACATCTTGAATCACTGGATTCACATGGTTCTCACGATTACATCGGTTGGATATTATCCATTTTCATTATTACATCATCTTTGCAGACCCGAGCTAGTGGACCATACTAGCCAACGATGCGAGAGAACGAGGATAGGAATGTGTTCGCTACACATTCTAAAGCCATGGCAACAATTTTAGGTCGGCAGCACACGACCATCGGTTGCATCATTGCACAATCAACAAAACGACTACATCTCGATATGTAGCGTTTGATCGACACGCCCCACACCCCCGGGGACCAGGGCAATCCTCATTCTTTCATAGTAGTTTCCTAAAGCATACCACGAATATCATCTGCTCCCACGAGCGGCCAGAATACGTGGCCAAGTATTCCTCGGGTTCACAACGCGATGGATATGGTATGCTAAAAAATACTACCCCTACGAATCAGGGTCCTAGTTTCAAGATTAGTTTCAACACTCGGAGAGGGAAATCCACATTTTCCACAAACATTCACAACTCAAGAAATCCCATTCCCATCACATACATCTCCAACCGGGAGATCATTCCATCACACACATCTCCATCCGGGAGATCATTTCATCACAAGACACAATGTGGACTCCCTTTCATCTACAACTCGGTTCATGATTTCCTGTGGGACTCAATCCCCTTATTCACAATAATTATTCCAAGTTCAACACAACTTTTTGTGGAACTCAGTTCCCTTAATCACAATAATCATCCCAAGTTCACGAGAGAGATTAGATTTCATACCTCCGATGATCACACATCATTTTGAAACCTCCAGGACTCATTCCCTTGCTTTCAGCACATGGATACACATTTCGGAGCTTACATTTACGTTTAAACAATTAAACGTTACTTCCATAACAATTATGAAGGCATAAGACTTACATTTCTCATTTCGTTTCAAGTGAGCAGGGTCAGGTTTCTTTTTAAACACCCGGACGCCGTAAATGGTTCGATACTTGGAGATCGGACGTCTGGTGGATACGTACGCACAACTTGTACACGATATTTCACATTTTGATATCGATTTCTCCTAACACGATGATGGAAGCATGCAACTTCCCATTCATTTTTGGATGAACAGTAACGGAGAACTTTGAAAGCTCCGGATGCCACGAATGGGTCAAATCTTACGGAATCGGACATCCAGTCGATATATACATACAATTGGGGTACATGGATTCATATTTTAGAGTCATTTCATCATTTTACGAAGGTGACAACATGCAATTTCCACTTTGGGTCTCAGGTGAACAGTAACAACGCCCATTTAGAGGGCTCAGACGCCGCGAACGGGTCGAGACGTGCGAAATCGGACCCGCGGCTGACATATATACATCATTGGGACGTAGGGATTCACATTTTGAGGTCAATTTCATGATACACGGGAGGGAAACGGGAAATCCCCAATTTTCGTGGGTTAGGTTTTGGTGAAACCAAACAGGGCGGATCGGACACGATTCGGACAAACAACTACATATTCTTGGACCTCAAGGCATGGGTTTCGTGATTCTAACGTTCACGGTGGGTATCGACACAAAATACCCAATAAAATCAAGCAAAACATCGAAAAAGAACGAGAAGTGAGAATGAGAACACTTGCCTCGACGCAAGCTTTCACCTTTATAACTAGCTCTCGGACGGATTCGGACTCTCGGGCCTCGATCTCCCCTTTCTCTCA
>JAOVVI020007868.1:0-14573 GCA_028571085.2 Nepenthes alata
GGATACCTGCGGAAGCTACTATATCCATTGAAAATAGCAAAAACTACAGTAAATCCATCAATGTTCATAGGCATATACATAACCATAAGTATCAAAATAATTGCTGTTACATTCATGACTTGTACAAAATGACAAAACTAAATCCCTGAAAGCTCTTCAGTTCAATTAGCCACCTAATCTGCACTCATAGTCTACCCAAACTCATCAGGCACAAGAGCTTGCTCATTTGGAGGGAAAAGAGAAGCAATGGTGAGTTAACAGCTCAACAAGTGCATCATAACCAATGATAATCAATATAGATACATGTAGGTAAGAAAATACATAAGCATTGAAGAGACACATTAAACAATATTATAATCAAGTATGTTTTGGTATAAAGTTTACTCTTTCCTTTTGATTACGATTTACACATAATTAATTGTCTTTGCGGACAAGGGTTAGTAGGCCTTAGTAACAAAAGGTATGGGAGGACGAGAAATGGATCATGACAACCCCCATGATCTAAGGTCATATGACGTAATCAACGTCCATCGACGATCTGCCAACATAGACATCCATTGGCCAACATAGGCCTGTTCACCACGTGCCGTAGCGTTGTCACCCACTACCCTTTCCTCCCGTGGTCCAGAGGCAGTTCTCGTCCTTCCACAATAATATCCTATGGCTTAACAAGAGCATCACCTCCTTCAATAAGTAGCTAGGATATTTGGCCAGAGTAATCCTTGAGTCCCCACTATGATACTCACGTTAGGTCCAAGGATATTAGCCATCCTCAGGTCCTATCTCTCTGCCTGGATGGTCTTGGGTTCATCTTCCTTGCTATTCGGATGCTGCGTGGGTCACTTGTTGCTGAAATTTTGATTTCTGCAGGGCTGTTGGTGTGGTTGCATTGTGTCCTCCTTGTCTCCAAGAAGGAAAAAAAAAGTGTTTGACCGGTCGTCTGGTTGACTAATAGGTTGATCTCAGTTTTTCCGCTCTGGATTGCTCAGCTGTGCTGGCTCATTGGGCTGACGTTGAAGTATGCACCTCCATTTCGACTTTGGCATGACATGTTTGAGATACTGGTTGGGCTAGGTCTTCCCACAAACTCTCGATTTTTGTTTCCCTGCTGACTGGACTAAATAGTTCTCTAGGACTATTTGCATCATGCCCTCGTGTTTTTCAATTGGCTGTATGTGGCCGCCAGCATGGACTGGAGTGGATGTTACCCAATTCCTAACATCGCATTCTGTGTGCACCTTTGCTCGGATTGGAAATTTGCTCTGTTTCGTCTAGTGGCTTAAGTCTGCCGCTTTTTTGCCGGTTCGGAATGGTTGACGTGGCATTTTTGGCTTGTTGTCGTTTGCTTAGTGAAATTCTTGATTTGGCTGTGGGAGTGGCTGTCAAGACCGTTTGAAAAAAAAAATTATTTATGGCCGGTCAACCTATTGACTAGTCTGCTGTTCTCTGCTTTTCGCTCTAGCGCTCAACTGTGCTGTCTCTATGGGCTGACGTGGAAGGTTACGATATGAACTTAGGGGGGCCTCCAATCAATCTTTGACGTGTGTTGATGGTTGGGCTGGTTTCTTGACACAATTCCCGGTTTGGTCCCCTGCTGACCGGACTGAGCTCTGGGTCCTGTTGCACTACAGGTTACCTGTTTGGCCGCCAGCTTGGACCGGAGTGGAAGGTCTTACCTGTTACTCAACTTCGCGATCTTTTGCCAGAAGTGCATTATAAGGCTAGGTGGTTTTGTTGCCCGGTTTCAAGCTATATGCTGGGTTGGTTTTGTATCTGGTTGGGTAATGACGACGTGGCCATTACCGTCTGCATAAAAAAAAATTAGACCGGTCTACTTGTAGACCGAGTTGCTATCCTCTGGTTTGCGTTCTGACCACTTCTCTAAGGGCTAACATGGCTTTAAGCGTGCTAAAATTTGGCATGTTTTCATGGAAAATCTGGTGTGACAGTTTTGTGGTTGCTGATTGGGTTGGGTTTCTCACTAATTCCCGGTTTGGCTCCCTGCTGACTGGATGAAGTAGTGTTTTGCTGTCAGCTTGGACTGACGAGGTATGAGCATTCCGGCGGATATGCAAAGGCTGTGTGGCAGCAAGCGTTGGCTGACGCCGACAGCTGGCCTGGTTGGACACACCGGTCATTCTCTCACGTTGCAGGAATGGTTTGTTCCTATTCCGGTCTGCAATTTTTTCATGCTGAGATAGAAGGCTGGATCATTACCTTTGCTTAGCCAGGGTGTGGCTGCGGGTTTGTCCAACGTGGCAGATTGACCATGAAGGGCACACAGGTCTTTCTTTCTCATGTTCTCGATTTTGGGGCAGCTTGTCTATGCCTGTGATGTAGAGGCTGGAAGAGTGCACTGGTTTGGCATTGTGTTTTTTGTATGCTGCCTTACGACTTTTTATTCCATGTTTCTTTCACGGTGTGCTCGGGGTATGCCCTAGCGGCTTTATTTTAACTCTAAGTCGGCAAAACACTTAGAGTTAGAATAGAGGCTTGTATATTTTGCATTAATTTAATCTAATCTTAATTACTTACCAAAGAAAAAAGATATCACCCATCGTAGCATAGTCCATGGTCCGAGTTTCATTATTTCACATTCCATTTGACCATTTAAGAGAAAGTCTACCATAATTCGATTCAATTCATATTATCTCCACCCGGGAGAATCAAACGTTCATACATCACATTGTGGACTTTCCTCCAATTACATGTAGGATTACATTTTCGATTACATTCTCTCCTTTGGACTTAAGTCTTTCTTAAATCTATTCAAATGTACGGATATCACATTATGTAGGAGGGATAAGAATTTCTTACCACATCACACAAATTTTTACTTTGTGGGGTCCTCTAGAATACAATTTTTTTGTAAACGGAGCATAAATACATATTTTTGAGGCTTACAATTATGCATAAACAATTAGTCACATAGTAAATTTGGATTAAAGGAAAAAAAATTACACAATCTATGATTTATCTCCAAGTATTTTTCGACTTGGAGTTAAAGCATAAACGCTTGGGCATACCCCAAGCACCTTGGTACATCAAATGACACAAAAAATAACACAAAACCGAGTCCTCTAAGAGGACAACATTCTACAATACCGACAAAAGCAACGCAGGGCACAAAATTGGTCATTTGCGACACCTCGGTTTGTTGCTCAAAACCATCAGGCACGAACTGGAGGATATGGTTTGCTGGCGATACCCATGGACAAAATGCCTGTCCAGGGAGCATATGCATCGCCGGGGCAGCATCAGCAACATAAGAATATGTTTGACCACCTCCATTTGCATATCGGGTTTGATCATGTCCCACAGCAAACATCAATTAAGGCATTCAAGCGCCACATCATCTTGGCCAGGTCAGTTACTTCCCCAAATCGGCTGAAGCACCTCGGTCATATGCAAGTCGGATAGCATGCATCTCGGTCCAAATCAGCAACATGCCGCCAGCCATCTCAGACCCAGGAGCAATCATAAAATGGCACTCTATGCATGACATCCATCCTGGCAGCAACATATTTCAGTTTAGTAACACAACTCCAAAAAGCCTTCATCAGCAACATCACGGCCAGTAGCACAACAACACAAAGCTTCATAGCCAAAATAGTCTCTTCGGCCAGTGCAACACCTTGTCCATTTGCATCAGAGGGTAACTTATCCCATGGCTCAACCACTCCAAACCAAAGTACTGATAAGCATCAGATTGTGCATCAGCATCTATATGACATCATCCAGCTTCACAAAATGCAAAATCTTAACCAATCACTCCTACAGCAACCAAAGGATCTTGATCTCGTTTGGTATACCTCGGAAGAAAGCAGCTTAGCCCACATAATCCTGGGCAATAGGCATAAAGGTAGAGATCTCAAACAAATCATCCAGTTCCAAGGCATACATCTTGGCAACATAGCCTTCACTTCCAAAATTTCTATAGACAGTTGCTGCATAAACAACTGTAGTTGAGACACCCCAGGTGAACTCAACAGCATGCACCACGGGCGATAACAGGATAGAGTGCATGTACCTCAGGCCATAGCAAAGATCATGGACATCATCCCGAATGCAGCCATCTCGGGCGTTAGTCTGAAGCTAAGAATTCCGTATTAGCACCAGCATGACAACATCACTCGGGTCAATGCATTCCTCGGACAAAAAGGATCACCATCACGGCAAAGTAACCATGGCCACTTAACCACACGCATCGTCCGTGACAACACGCCCAGGTATACAAACTACATCACAGCCACAGAGACCACGTTCAGGCACATCTAATTCCATATTTAAATTGAGACCAGCAAGGGGCGCACTAGAAAAATGTGCATCAGCACCAACATCAGCACCCAACTGATCAGGCATGATGCCCATCTCGAGCATATGCTGGATCCCAAGTATACAACAGCTTTATTCCAGCAGCATAAGGTACAAAATGCAGGACAGTCAAACCTGCCAAACCCCAAACCTAGCTTACTTGGCAGAGTATCAATTCCAGCACTAGTTGAAACCATACCCAGTACTAGTCCCTTTCAAAATAACCCGGCAGAAAACCATCAAACACGAACAAATGTTGGTCCCAAGGAAATAGTAACATCATGCGACTACCAACCGTAACCTCACAGACCAAATATGCTCTCAGTCAGCTAAAAAGCAACATTCGTGCCTGAGGAACCCTTAGAGTTCTTGGAAGCAGTTTTTCGCTATCTCCTTGACTTGACATGTATTCAGGTTCCATCATGCATCGTAATACCTTGATTGTACTGCACATTCTTAACACTTCGGCCAGTCGGCACTGCGGCCAGTCGGCCGTTGTGAGCACTTAGATTTGTCAAAATTTTGGAGGCCCGCCACTAATCCATTCAGATCGCTATATTGACATAATGGAAATGTTTTTTTTCTTTTTAGCAGAAAACAAAGAAAGCTAAAAATTACCTGCCTCCTATCAGGAGATAAGGAAGCAATGTGTGGTTGGGAGGATTTAGCAACCACCAACAATCTGACGGCTTTAAAAAGTTCATCGGAAGGGCTGTTCAGATTTGCCTTAGCCAGCGAAGAGGATGATTTGAACTCATCCCTAGACTTTTCAGTTACATTACTCCAATAGCTATCCATAAAATCAAGCACATTGTCCCTATGTTCCGGGGCGAGGGAGTAAATATGTAGCAGAGTATCTTTTACCATTAGAAACATCTGGAGGGCATAGAGCATTGGATCGAGGTCAACATCTCAACTGCAATGGCCTCCTAAATCTGAGCAGATACATTTATAGGGCATCTTACAAGGACCCGTTGGTAGCCCGACGAAAAATCCTCAACGCCCATTGCCTCCTTGACAAGGCAAGACTCATCTAGGTGATACTTACTAGAAAGTCTTGAAAGTGAGTCGGGAGTTAATTCAAGGTCCACGTCCAAAGATCGTAAGACGTGATTCCTCTCAAACTGAGTGGAGCTATGTGAAGGAGAGCCTAGGTCTAAGTTTCCACTACTCGGGTCACGGCCATTCCGGACAGCGGGGGCAGCATGAGAGCTGGTAGCAGGGCCAACAGTGAAAGAACCTATAGCCATTTCAGCGACTGGCTGAGAAAAATCCAACAAAAAATCTGCCATCCAACCAGAGGAAATATCATCCAAGTCAGAAGCAGTATCTATGCATAAAGAATTACAGGACAACGGGGAACTTCCTTCCAACCTGATGATGACTTGGTCAGCGAGATCAATAGGATCAAGGGGCACCACAGCCTCTTTACTTGGAGCTGGATTAGGATCACCGCAGACTAGCTCACCAGGGAGTTTAGATTGCATCTCAGTCCTAGTGTCAGTGGGAATTCCATCATTCTTGATCAATTTCACAAATGAATTAGGGAAATTGGCTTCAGAATGACCACAGTGCAGCTGCTCAAGAGAGATCCATCGATTCAATGGCTGTGTTTGGGCTTCTACAGCCCGGATCTCCTTACAGACAGCAGCCATATGATTCACTTTAGTAGAATCAACTGCCTGCAGATTCAACACCTATGATTTGAGATCAACAGTGTGGGCTCTCAGCAATGATGGAGCCTCATGGCCGGCCTTAGCTTCATCAAGGTTACTCTGTTTGGCTACAGACACTCGACATGCCAGCTTCCATTGATAAGCCACTGCAACCTCAACCTCAGAGGCTGCAGACTTTAATCTAATTTTTGAGGGGAGTGGGTCATCCCTACCCACTTCAACACATACTTTGGCAAATTGTACATGGTCCATTCTATTTGTGTTAGAATCCAGTTGGATGGGCTTGCCATTGCCACTAGCGATCCAGCTTAGACCTAAAGGGGTCCAATATCCAATCGGAATGTTGGTCAAAGTGATCCAAATCTGGAGCCTTTTGTGGGTATCCTTAGTGAGAGCCATACCTGGCATCCATTTTGAAAGAAAAAGAGTTCTCCTACCAAAGGCCCAGGGACCTTTTGATAAACATTCATTCAGCTTAGCAATTGAGTCGAACCTAAAGAAGAAAAACCCCTTGTCATTTATGGTGACATGACAAAGGCCGAATCTAGCCCATATCTTACGAGCAATGGAGTCAAACACCTGCAAAGGGAGAGATTTTTCGTAGAAGAATCCCACCAACGTTGCTCCCCAGTATTCCTGGCACTGTTGAATAACTTCAGCAGGGGAAAAGAAATGGAGACAGCATTTCCATCTAAGGATTGAGGGGGGTAATATCTCAGAGGAGAAGATTGAGGAAACATGTTGCTCTGAACAACTCCGGCCCAAGAGGAGGAGGGGGGAGTCTGGGCGGAATCCACAATTGGATATGAGGGATTCGGATTAATACCTGGCAGAGAGCACGAAAACACAGGATTACCAGCCGGCTCAATCGCGACAGTAGAAGACCTTGGCTCTGAGTAAAGACTCTCCAAAAGCGTCGGCTTCTTTCTCAGGTCAGAAACTCCTGAAATCGACTCAATCGGAGAGCAATTCAGATGCTTCAGGGATTCCAAGAAGAGGGCATCTGGGGTAGGGGACGGGGTAAGAATCTCGTTCTGTAATGGAGGGATGGGATTGGTGGAGAGGGTGGAGAAAGAGTCTGGGAAAGCTGCCAAATGGGAGGTATCAGGGAACAGAGGGAGACAGGGGGTCGGGTAGGACTCGTCTGCGCCCTCAGGGAATCCACCATGCCGGCGTCGTCTCCCTGACGGCGCCCAAAACCCTCCTGCGAGGTATCATAGATGGAAAAATCAAATTCAAAGCTTAGAGAGAGGCTAGAGCTTAGTCACAATTCACATGACAAATAATTATGATGGAAGTATGCAAACACTATATTCAATCACGGGTGAACAGTGTTAGGAGCGTTTTAGAGCATCCGAACGCCGCGATCGTGTCAATACTAGTGAGATCGGACGTCCGGCCATTATATGTGTATAATTGGGACGTGGTGATTCACATTTTAAGGCCAATTCAGCATAATATAGAGGTAGAAGCATGCAATTTTCCCTTTTTCATTTGGATGAACAATAACAGGGGGTTCTTAGAGCTTCCGGACGCCTTGTGAGATCGGACGTCTGGTCGATATATATGCTTAAATGGGACGTGGCGATTCATATTTTTAGATCCATTTAAGAAACTACGGAAGGAAAAAGGGGGTTCTCGAATCCAGGTGTGGGTTAAGGTTTGGCGAACCCAAACCGAACGAATCAGAGAGCAAATCAGATAATAAATGGTGAATCTCTTGAACAATATTCATGGGCTACTTGTTTTCTATGTTTTGGGTGGGTATTAAGATGAAAATACCAAGTGAGAAATGAGTAAAAATCAAAAGAGAGCAAGAAGTGGGTATGAAAACACTTTCCTCGACGCATACTACTACTTTTATAACTGGCCCTTGGACGGGTTTGAATTTTGCGGTCTCATTCTCCTCCTTCTCTCTCCTCCTTTTTCCTCTCCCTCTCTCTCTGGAAAGCTCTGGAATGCCGAAAAAAATTGCACACGACCATTTTTATAAACAGCGGTGCACTCGAGTGCCAATTGGGTTCTCATCGAGTGCACTGTTCTGCCCGTGCTGCGCCTCGAGCGCCAACTGGCATGCGGCCAGCGCTCGGTTCTATTTTTTGCACTCTGACCAAGCTCGAGCACTGCTGAAGTGGCCCGGTTCTGCCTGTCGCCGCCTGGCTTGCGTCCAAGCGCCGAGCCTGATGCCCACTTGTTTCATCTTTAATTTAAATTTTTCCCACATTTGAGTTAGATTTTGATTATTATCATTTTAATTATATTCTAATTATGATATTTTAGAACCGAAACCTCACAACTCTCCCCTACATAAAAAAATTTCGTCATCAAAATTTAACGAATTTAATAATATAACTAAACTAACGTACCTCAGAATAAGTGGGGATATTTTTTCCGGATTTCATCCTCTCTTTCCCACATTGCCTCTTAGCGGGTGTGATTCCTCCATAAAACCTTCACGAGAGGTATCGTCTTTGAGCACAAAACTTGATCCTTATGATCCATGATTTCCACCAGCTCCTCTACATATGTTAAGTCCTCGCTGATATCCAAGGGGCCATAATCAATCACATGTGCCAGATCGTAGACGTACTTTCTCAGCATTAACATATGAAAAATGTTGTGCACCTTGGCCAAGCTCGGCGGCAATGCAAAACAATATGCCACCTCACCAACTCCCTCAAGGATCTCGAAGGGTCCAATAAATCGCGGTTTCAACTTCCCTTTGACTCCAAATCTGGATATTCCCTTTCAAGGTGACACCTTAAGGAAGATTAAATCACCGGCCTCGAATCTGAGCTCGGTTCTTCTTCAATCAGCATAACTTTTCTAAATGCTCTGTGCAATCTTCAACTTTTCAAAAACCACCGCAATCTTTTCTGATGTTTCACGAACTACATTAGGGCCTAGCAAATGTCTATCTCTCGTTTTCTCCCAGTGGATGGGTGACCGACACTTCCTGCCACAAAGTGCCTCAAAGGGTGCCATTCTAATACTCGCTTGAAAGCTGTTATTATAAGCAAACTCGGCTAGCACCAAGTGATCATCCCAATTTCCTCTGAATTCTAGCACCAAATCCCGAAGCATGTCTTCTAGTATGTGAATCGTCCGCTCAGATTGGCTATCGGTCTGAGGATAATTGGTTGTGCTAAACTTCAAGTTCGTTCCCAGTTCTCAATGTAAGCTCTCCCAAAACTTAGAGACAAACCGTGGGTCCTGATTAGACACAATAGATGCTGGCACACCGTGCAATCTAACAATCTCACTAATGTATAGCCACGCCAAACGATCATGAGAATACGTAGTCCGGATGGCTATAAAATGGGCTGATTTTGTCAGTCGATCCACAATGACCAAGATCGCATCATGATTCTTCAGGGTCCTGGGCAATCCAGACACAAAGTCCATCGAGATATCCTCCAATTTCTAACTGGGAACAGGCAGAGGCTGTAATAAACCAGAAGGCTTCCTCCTTTCGGCCTTTAGTTGCTGACAAATGAGACATCGATTAACAAAAGCCACGACCTCCCTTTACATATTCCTCCATGAAAACATTTTCTTCAAGTCTTGATACATATTGTTTATACCATGGTGAATCGTGTATCGAGTCCTATGTGCCTCCTTCATTATTTCTTTCTTCATCTCCTTGACATTGGGAACACATAGCCGGTCCCTAAATCTTAAGATTCCATCTGCACACACATTAAAGTCAATTCGGGAGTCTCTACCCAAGTCCCCAACAATGTCCATCAGAAACGGGTCATTTACCTTCCCTTCCTTGATCCTTTAGAGGATCTCAGGCTGCACCTGCAAAAAGGATGACATCATCCTATTTCCCTTATTGTAGCGCTGGATATGACATGACTTCATGCAGTCCAGCAATTCCATTTGTTTAATTTTCATAGTCGCCACCCAACAAGTTCGGTGACTCAGGGCATCCGCGACCACATTTGTATTCCCCGGCTGATACTGGATCTCACAATCGTAATCTTTGAGGAACTCGATTGTTGCTGCCTCATATTCAACTCCTTCTGCGTGAACAAATACTTGAGGCTCTTGTGGTCAGAGTACACTAAAAATTTCTAACCATACAAATAATGCCTCTAGATTTTCAATGCAAAGACCACAGTGGCTAACTCTAAATCATGGGTCAGATAATTTTTCTCATGAGGCTTCAGCTGCCAAGACCCATAAGCAATCACCTTTTCCGTCTGCATAAGGACACAACCGAGTCCCACCTTAGAAGCATCACAATACACTTTGAATCCACCAGAATTATCAGGTTGAGTCAGAATCGGGGCAGTCATGAACCGATCCTTTAATTCATGGAAGCTTTGGTCACACTCCTCAGTCTAGTCAAAGCTCGCTTCCTTCTTCGTCAGATGGGTGAGCGGTAAGGCTATCCGAGAAAACTTCTCCATGAAATGACGGTAATAACCGGCCATCCCCAAAAAGCTTCGGACCTCTAACACGGTCGTTGGTCGACTCCAATTAATCACCGCTTTGATTTTCTACGGGTCTACTGAGATGCTTCCATCAGAAATTACATGACCCAAGAATACTACCTTATCAAGCCAAAACTCACATTTCTTTAACTTTGCAAACAGCTAATGCTCTCGAAGAGTCTGTAGCACGATTCTCAGGTTCCCCTCATGCTCGGAGTGATCCTTGGAATAAATCAAAATGTCATCAATGAAAACTACAACAAACTTATCCAAGTACGACTGAAATACCCGGTTCATTAGATCCATAAACACGACTGGTGCATTAGACAATCCGAATGGCATCACAAGAAACTCATAGTGACTTTTTTTTTTGGTAAGTAAATTGTATTAAAAAGAAAATTTATACAACAAATGATTTAACTCCAAGTGTTTTTTTGACTTGGAATAAAATCATAAAAATGAGGGCTAACCATGAACACCACATTAAAACCCAAAAGAACAAGTCCTACAAAAGGACACATTCATCAAAAGAAAAAAGCACAAATCAAATCAAAAGAAACTCATAGTTACCATACCTTGTTCGGAAATCCGTCTTAGCTATATCTTCCGGTTTAATGCGAAGCTAATGGTATCCCGACTAAAGAGTAATTTTTGAATACACTCGGGACCCCTGTAACTGGTCAAAGTGGTCATCGATTTGTTGCAACGGATACTTGTTCTTGATTGTAATCTTATTTAGCTCACGACAATCTACACACACCTTAAGGCCCCATCCTTCTTCTTGACAAATAGGATTGGAGCACCCCACGGAGAAACACTGGGTCTAATAAAGCCCATATTGAGCAAGTCCTACACTTAATGTTTCAATTCCTTCAGCTTAGCAGGGGCCATAAGGTAGGGGGCTTTCGATATGGGTGCCGATCCTGGCACAAGGTCAATACCAAATTCGATCTCATGGCCTGGCGGCAAAGAAAGCAATTTGTCTGGGAACACGTCTTCGAATTCGCACACCACCGGGATGTCTTTTAGGGACATCTCCCGACTCTCCACCACACTGACATAAGCCAAAAAGGCTTCACACCCACTTCTCAATAAATGGTGAATCTGCAGAGCAGAGATGAAACTAGATGGCTCCACTCTACGAACTCCCTGAACATGAAAAGGTTCACATTCTGGAATAGCAAAATCCACCCTTTTGTGGAAACAATCAATGGTAGCATGGTACCTGAATAACCAATCCATATCTAGAATAACAACAAAGTCACACATATCTAGTAGAATCAGGTCAATAGCTAGAGAAAGCCCATTCACCTCCACAATACACCCTGGGTAGGATATGTCGGTCACAATAGAGGACCCCGTAGGTGTGGATACGACTAAAGAAAAATCAAGATTCATGGGAGAGGGTGTAACATGACAAGCCAGTCGAGGAGAAATAAATGAGTGTGTGGACCCAGAGTAAAAAAGTACTGAACAAGAAATACCACAAATAGGAAGTATACCTTCCACCACCTCATTTGATGCTCTGCCTCACTAATGGATGCTGCAAAAGCTTTACCCTGTACCACCAGTTTCAAAACATGGACCCTCGGTGGCAGAGGGAATTCCTTGGC
This sequence comes from Nepenthes alata, assembly GCA_028571085.2. Taxonomy (NCBI): domain Eukaryota; kingdom Viridiplantae; phylum Streptophyta; class Magnoliopsida; order Caryophyllales; family Nepenthaceae; genus Nepenthes; species Nepenthes alata. The sequence continues at coordinate 12,046 of JAOVVI020007868.1, forward strand.
TTTATGCCCCATTCGGCCACAATTGAAACAAGCCCCAATCCCAAGAAGACGAGGTTTATTTCCATCCATCTTTCTGCACATCAAACACGGCCCTCCCGAAGCTTGTGACAATGATGAAGGGGACGGTTTACTCTTCTTGCTAAAATCAGATAGCTTGGACTTCTTGAATGGTCTCCCCGAACTAGCCCCAGAGCTAGCACTAGCCCCACTCTTACTCGGCACCCGCTTCTTATAAAATTCTTCCTTTGCAAGTTCTTGTTAATGGATCAGAGCACGATCCAATACATCTACATAAGTGGTCAACTTAAGGGTTACTAACTGCTTGTGAATATAGTCCCGCAAGCCCATTAAGAACTTCCTGGTCTTTCTTTCCTCATCTTCAAGCATATAAGGAGCAAACCATGCCAACTTTGAAAACTTAGCATCATATTCCACTACAGTCTGATTTCCCAGCCTCAATCTGAAAAATTCCTCCTCTTTCTTAACACGGAGGCTAGAAGGAATATACTTCTCCAAGAATGTATCCTCAAATATTTTCCAGGTAATTTCAGCCTCAAGTACACCCAACGCTCTTTTCTTCATTTGCCACCAATGGTGCGCCTCACCTTCAAGCCGGTAAGACAAAAATAATACCCGATCCTCTTCAGGGCATCTGATTACTGCAAATACTTTCTTCAAACTCTCTAGGCATGTATCAATCCTGATCGGGTCAGGCTCCCCTAGGAATGCAGGCACACGCTCCTAAACGAAGCGATCGTAGGCAGATGGACCCAGATTGACAGGAGCCTGGATGGGAGCCAGAGCAGGAATAGGGGCAAGATGTCATTGCTCCATATTCTCAAAAATGTTTGTAAGATGCCCCAATAAATTTAAATACTCTGCCTCCCGATCTCGGGGTGGCCCATCCCTATGCAAATTTGACGACTGAGCGGCACGTCGACTTTAGAAATCACTACTAAAAGAGAAACAATTACGGATTAGGCCAAAGATTATACCCTTGTTACGACATAGCTAGATGCACTGGCACATATGCAATGAAAGAAAACTACCGGTCTTAAATAAGAGTACTTAAGTTAACTATCCTAACTCAGCCCTTTATTCCTACGTTCCCTCGTTCAACCTTAACCTACACTATCCTGGGCTTCCACGTAAATTCAGATCAATACTAAGTGATCCCTTCACTGATGCCAACTGTGATGAATCGGGTTATTCTTCTTGAATAGCCTCTGTCAATAAACATATAACTTAAGCCTAATAATAATAATAATGGAATTCTATAGAAACTTTGGCAGAGTTTTCTCTATAACTGGACGAAAACCAAAAATAAAATCCTATAATCAATCTTGTACAAAGGTCCACAACAAAATTCACAACACAAACAAGATAATTTTAAACTCATGACGATACACAGAATCAAGTCGCCACAACAACTAGTCTGGCACTGATGTTTTCACACCCGTACAATGCCGACCACGAAGGATGACAACTAGGTACTCCATTTGCAACCATGAAGGATACCTACGGAAGCTACTATATTCATTAACAACAGCAAAAACTACGGTGCATCCATCAATGTTCACAATATGCATATACATAACCATAAGTATCAAAAAAATTGCTGTTACATTCATGACATGTATAAAATGACAAAACTAAAACCTTGAAAGCTCTTCATTTCAATCAGCCACCTAATTTGCGCTCACAGTGTACCCAGACTCATCAGGCACAAGAGCTTGCTCATCTGGAGGGAAAATAGAAGCAAGGGTGAGCTAACAGCTTAGCAAGTGCATCATAACCAACGATAATCAATATAGACATAGGTAGGCAAGAAACGACATAAGCATCAAAGAGATACATTAAACAAGATTATGATCAAGTATGCTTTGGTATACAATTTACTCTTTCCTTTTGATTACGATTTACACATAACTAATTATCATTGCAGACTAGGGTCAGTAGGCATTACTAACAAAAGGTACAGGAGGATGAGAAATGGATCATGACAACCCCCATGATCTAAGGTCATATGATGTAATCAATGTCCATCGACGATCTGCCAACATAGGCATCCATTGGCCAGCATAGGCCCATTCACCACATGGCATAGCGGTGTCACCCACTACCCTTTCCTCCCGTAATCCAGAGGTAGTCCTTGTCCTTCCACAGTAATATCCTATGGCTTAACAAGAGCATCTCCTGCTTCAATAAGCAGCTAGGATACTTAGCCAGAGTAATCATTGAGTCTCTACTATGATACTCACATTAGGTCCAATGATATCACCAATCGTAGCATAGTCCATGGACCTAGTTTTGTTATTTCACATTCCATTTGTCCATTTGAGAGAAAGTCCACCATAATTCGATTCAATTCATATTATCTCCACTCGGGAAAATCAAATGTTCATACATCACATTGTGGACTTTCCTCCAATTCCATGTATGATTACATTTTTGATTACATTCTTTCCTTTGGACTTAAGTCTTTCTTAAGTCTATTCATAGGTATGAATATCACAATATGTGGGAGG
>JAOVVI020007869.1:0-14572 GCA_028571085.2 Nepenthes alata
AATTCTCTACAAATAGCCTCTAATAGCCTGCCATACTTAGACACTCCTGACCTCAGTCACAGACGTTGGGCTATTCTAGTTTATAACTACTTCCACATTCTTTCGATCCACAAAAATACTACCATTAGAAATTACATACCCCAAAAATATCACCTTTTTCAACCAGAACTCACATTTACTCAACTTAGCATATAATTTTTCCTCACGAAGCACTTGAAGTACCATCCTCAAGTGGGTTTTGTGCTCCTCATAATCCTTTGAATATACTAGGATATCATCAATAAATACCACCTTGAATTTATCCAGATACGGCCTGAACACCCTATTCATCAGATCCATAAAAGTAGTAGGCACATTCGTGAGGCCAAAAGGCATAACAAGGAACTCATAGTGGCCATACCGCATTTGAAAAATAGTCTTTGCCACATTTTCTAACTTAATCCTCAAGTAATAATAACCGAACCTCAAAGAAATCTTCAAAAATACCTGAGATATTTATGATTGATCAAATAAATCATCAATACGCGACAACGGATACTTATTCTTAATCGTGATTTTGTTCTACTCATGATAATCAACACACAGTCGCAGAGACCCATCTTTCTTCCTTACAAACAATACCGGTGCTCCCCAAGGAGATACACTCGGTCTAATAAAGCCCTTATCTAATAGTTCCTATAATTGTAATTTCAGTTCCTTCAATGCAGCTTGAGCCATACGTTAAGGGGTCTTAGAAATCGAGCTAACTCTAGAAATAACTGCAATTTCAAACTCAATTTTTCTGTGTAGAGGTAATCCAGGCAATTCTTCTGAAAATACATCCTTAAAATCACATACCATAAGGATATCCTTAGCCGGCACACTATGACTCCCGGTGGTGTAGGCATATACTAGGTAAGCTTTACACCCACTTCTCATCAAATGTTTGGCATGCAAAGTATAGATTAATACAGGCACCTCCTTCTTCCTAATGCCTTGAAAGAAAAAGGGATATGTCCTAGAAATATCAAAAGAAACCCTTTTTTAGAAAATAATTAATACTGGTATGATATTTAGTAAGCCAGTCTATCCCTAGAATTACATCAAAATTACCCATGTTCAACTACACTAAATCTACAATCAAATATTTTTTATTCACCTCAACCATACATCCAAGATACACAATATCAGCAATCACAAAATACCCAGTGGGGATTGACAGAAATAATGCATAATCCAAAACACACAGGGTAGATATAATATAGTATGCACATCATGGATAAATAAAGGAGTGTGTAGATCCCGAATCAAATAATATAGAAATAGGAACTTCACAAATAGAAATTGTACCTTCTACGACATTTGGGGATGCCTCCGGGTCCTGGACAGTCACCGTGAAGGCCTCAGCTGTGATAGTAGGCATCTTTCCTTCTAGCCTCAGAGGTAATGAACAGTCTTTCACCATGTAGCTCTGCTGTCCACATCTAAAGCATGCTCTAATGCCTTGCGACATGCTTGCCATGGATGCTTCCTTCCACAGAAAGCAGAATCAACGGTCGATACTTTAAAGCCAGTCACTGACGGAGCTGGAATGATACTCTTCCCTTTATCGGCTGTCCTCACTTTTTTGGATGGTCCAGAAGATCCCACATTCGATCCAACACTAAAATCCACCCAACTAGCCGTCCTCTTTGCATAAAACTTCTCCATCTTTGTTTCCTTCTCATAAATCACTGCCCTGTCCAGAATATCAATATAAGTTTGGAGCTTCAGGATCGATAGTGACTTCCTAATATCATCTCGCAGCACTTATTGAAACTTCTTTATTTTTCTTAACTTATCCTCCACATAAAAAGATACAAAACAGGATAACTTAGTAAACTTAGCGTCATACTCCGTCACCGTCATATTCCCCTGTCTCAACCTCATGAACTCCTACTCCTTTTGATCTTAGAGGCTAGACGAAAAATAGTTTTCCATAAATATGTCCTCAAACATTTCCCAAGTGATAGCATCATCGGGCACTCCTAACGCCCTCTTCTTCATGTTCCACCAGCTATCAGTTTCACCTTCTAGCTTGTATACTCCAAAGATAACTTTCTCCTGATTAGTATATCGAATCACAGAAAATATCTTCTTCATCCTTGTGATGACCCAAGTTTTGAAATATAATAATTGGGAGATAATTAAGTTAAAATAGGTGAATTGGGGTCAAAAGATACGTGAGAAATCAGATTGAAATTCTCAAAGAACTTAAATTAGTAAATCGGAAATCAAAACTGTAAACTGTGAAATGTTAATTCGTAGATAAGATTTTAGGTTTTAAATTAGGATAACATGACTTATTAATGTTATATAATAAAAAATAAGGTCCAAGAATATGACAGATTGGGTTAGAATAGTCAAAATAGGTCCCGAATGTCAAAACCGTGAAGTAGGCTTGCTGCGGGCCTGACCCGTGCCCTCCATGGGATCGAGCCCACATAGAGCACAGAATTTAGATTAGATGTGCTTGCCGTGTGCTCGAGCCGGCTTGGGCAGTAAGGCTACGATTGCCGCATGCTCACTGCGCGCTCAAGCGTCAGGCCATTTTAAAGCCCCGTGTTGTTTCACGATTTTTATTTTCCCATGCAACCAAGCCCTTTTAGAGAGAGAGAGGGTGAACAATGAGAGAGAGAAAGGAGGAGATCGAGGCCGTGGAGTCCAAATCCGACTTCGAGCTAGTTAAAGAAATCGTAGAGTGTGTCGAGGCAAGTACATCTATACCGTTTTTCTTCCATTTCTTTGATTTTTGTTCAATCCAATTTGGGTATTTTTGTCCCGATACCCAACCCCATACATATATTTGTAAACCTATGACTCTAGCATGCATATATATAAATTACATGTCCGAATTTGAGGAAATATACCAAATTTTGCACGAAAACCCCAATTACGTTCGAGAAACTCTAACCCTACCCCCGGGTAGTTTTGACCTCCGATTTTTGGGGCTTATGTATGAATTAGGACTAGAATATGATTACCCATATCCCCTATAAGTTAATTCATCGGTTGGGTATCCGATTTGGTAAAATTATGTGAAATCCCGTTTGTAAAACCCTAACCCTACGCCCGGGTGGTTTCAGGCTTTGATTTTTGGGGCTTTTGGTTTATTTGGGACTAGATTATGATTATACATGAATTGGGTAAGTTTATTTACCGATTGGGTATTCAAAATTGTGGAATTTGGTGGAAATTAGTTTGCGAAGCCCTCGACCCGCGCCCAGATACCGTTTGAGCTTCTAGTTAGAGTTAAATGTATAAATTGACTTGGGATTATAGTTACCCATGCCTTGGGTTCGATAAATTACTTGTTGGATGTCCAAAATTTTGAGAATTAATTGATTTGTGTATATGTGTACTTTTCACGGGTACTGTTCACCCGAGAATTGCGGATGATATTTTGTTTAATGTTTCCATGTTTAAATGTTGATTAAGTGATTTGTATTTTTGTAAATTCAATTGTTCAATTTTAAAGTTTCGACATGCCCAATTTTGAAGGAATTCATATTCAAAAGCTCTTCAAGTTAATCTGGTCCTTTCGGAGAGAGAGAGGAACTTGAAGTACGACAGTAAGCACGAAGAGGAAAAAAACGGGGAGAAATCACTCATTCTGATCCTACCCGGGTGAAAACAACGGTAGATCGGATTCAGGGAAGTGTACTTCGGATGGTAATTACTATTTTAAAAGTATTTTAATATCTCTACAACTGTATTTATACTCTAAAAGCATATTTGTTTCATATTTTGCATAAATAAAGCCTGTTTCTATAAATTAATCGGACATATTTTATGTTCACATGTATATACTGTAATATCTAGCATCAGTTTCATGAAAATGCACATGTTAAGTGTCCGTTTACTATCTGATAATTTGGCCAAACCCTAGGTACGAAAATGATAGATTTTAATGATTTTTATCTATAATTTCTATTATGTAAAAGTTAATCTGTACTGAAATAAAGCTCATGATTAATTAGTTTTTGAAAATTTTATACGGACTTATATTGATAAATCACTGTGGATTTCTGAAATAAAATTGAAGGGTTTTAAGCTAATACTGTATATTCTGAAGCGAGACTGAAGTGTTATAAACTGTTACTGTATGTTCAGAACCGAACTGAAGAGTTATTGTGAAATTCTGACTGACTTCTGAAACTGAAAAGGGTTTTCAGTTAAGAAATAAGAAGAAACTATTTCTGATATTGTACTTACTATTCTAATGTACTTACTATTATTTAGGATTCAGGATTGATATGCAGTCAGGTTAGATTCTCAGGCATGCTTTAGAACTTTACAGTGTTAATCAAGGATAACTCTGTCCATGGAGTTATATGTGGTCCGCCCTTCCTCAGGGCATTACGGTCAGGAGAAAAGTTCTATTTCTGGCCTACCTTCGAGAGGCACACCTGTACTGATCCCATGGGATGAGATCTTCTGTCACTGTTTATAGCCTTAGATTGTGAGGAGATGTACACAATCTATCCCTGATCATTCACCCCCTCAACTAGTAGGGTGTACTGGCAAGGTCCGTTACTACTCTGTTCTGTACCATCGTTACTGTTCTGTTCTGTACCACTATTCTATTCTTTACTGTTCTGCACCACCGTTCTGTTCTTTACTGTTCTGTACTGATATAAAAGATAAAATTTCTGACTCTACTTTCTGATTCTACTTTCTAAATTGCATTGGTCTCTGATTTCTGAGTTTAATTATCGTTAAATTATGCCTTCTTTGTTTTCTATGTTCTATTATGCATAACCGTTCTATTTCTACATAGTTTTATAACTATTCTACATAACTGATTTACTGCATACTTACATGTACTTTGCTGGGCATCGACTCACTGTTTTACTATTTTTTTCCCTCGAGATGAGATTGTAGAGCTAACACCTCACGAGAAAGAGTGACTTAAAGTATTTCCTGAAGACTTTTAAGGATCTGAAACATTTTTGAGCTATTTTGGAGAATCAATTGGATGTAAAGACTTGACTGGATATGTGATTTTGTATATGAATTTATGCCTATGGACATTTATGTATATATGAATTTTGTATAGAAATGCATGTGATGTATGTGATGGTAAAAGGAATGATATGCTTCTATAGGTTAATAGATATGCTTCTATAGGTTAATGTTATGCTTCTGCTCCATACTTTTAGATATTCTGTACAGGTCCTAGATGGCATCTCACTTATGAACTGTTAGTGTAGTAGATGGTTTGATGGATTAATGCCATGGATGGCATCTGTGGTTCTGTGTACGCGTGTTGTAGAAAAAATTATGTTATAAATAGATAGTTGTGTACTTGTACTGGCTGGTTATACAGGTTTTATACATGTCGTGTTTTAGAATTTTTATCCAGTTACAAAGGAGACTCTGCCGAAATTTCTGCAGAAGTTATACTTTGTATTTTGGTCCTAAATCCTGTTTCTATCTTGACGGAAGTTTCTAAGGAAAAAAAAATATGTTCCGTCACAGTCCTTTTAAGCCACACATCTACTTCTGTCGAATCAGGCTTCCCAAGAATTCTGATGCTTGCTCCGCTATAAATCTGTCATATGTTGTCGAAGCTGAATGTGTCGGAGCTGGCTCTGGTGCAAGGATCGGAACCATGTGTCTCTGCTCTACAGGTTCCACCACATTAGTCATTCTCTCCAATAAATCCACATACACTGTCTCCCGATCATGGGGAGTACTAGCACCACCATGGTTAATCCTTCGATTTTTTTTATTAGCCATCTTAAATCCTATAACCAAAAATAAATATAACATTATAGACCTCAAGAAATCACGTTAAGGGAAAGGGTCAATAGTAGTTTAATGAAATTCAAACCTAGCTTAAGGATCAATTTCCTAAACATCGTAGTTGCCTTAGCTACCCCGACCTATCCCTATAGGAATTCAGGCCTATGCTTCCGCTTTTCAATCGATTAATTCCTAAAGCGTCTCATTTCTCTAATACCAATTGTGACGGAACGGTTATTTTTTTGTCCTCAAAATGTTTTCCGTCGTTACAAAAAATGGAAATTTGAACCCATTTAATAACCTAAAGTTCTAGGAAAAAATGAACAGAGTCTCCCCTAAAATTTGGCTAAATAGAAATATATAACTTGTTTAAAACCTGCAAATATACAGAATGACATCATCATATCTATCGATCAGAAATTCTCGTCTGAGACACAGGATCACAAACGCCGTATAATTCTCTACGGCTCACATTTTACATTTTCCATCCACTATGCTAACAGTTCAAAATTGAGATATCATCTAGAACCTGTACAAAATTTAGAAAATATATAGTGAAAGCAGAACTATAAACCTGTGAAATTACAATTTCTGTTTCATCACATGCATATATCAAAACCATATATAAAAAATCAGGTCATTACAATTTGACTGTCTCTTTACAAGATCTCCAAATACTTCAAATCTCCCAAGGTATTCAGACTAAACTTTAGCTATTCCTTTTATTATGATATTAAATCTATCGTCTCATCTAAAAGGGAAAAAATAGTAAAATAGTAAGACGAAATCCAACAAGGTACACACAGACATACAGTAAAACTTTCATGCAGAATATAATATAGTAAAACGGATGCAGTTACATATTAAAGCATAAATGTTACAAAGAAGTGATTTACAGAAACTATAGTATGAAAATATTCAGGGGCAGAACAGTCCATGAAAAATAGAGAAAGCATAATTCGATAATAACTAAGCTTTAAAAATCATAAATCAGTACAATCATGCTTCAGCAAGCGAAAATTTGTCTCAACTCTATAAATTACAGAAATTTTTTTTTCTATCAGTAAAGGACCCGACCAATAGACCCTATTAGCAAAGGAATTGAATAATCAATGATAGATTGTATTCACTCCATATAATCTGATGTCAGAACAATAATTCCTTCCCGGGGGGCATCCCTTCTCGCGGGATTCAGTATAGTAATGCCGGTTAGTAACAGTAATTACCCTCTAAGATAACATTCTGAGGAAGGGCAGACCATATATAACTCTATAGATAAAATTATCCTCGATTACTATCATAACATTCTATGGTATATTGGGGAACCTAATCTGACTATATATCAGTTCTGGATCCCAATTAACAATTTTAAAAATATTTTTCTTTCTTTTTTTTAACTAAAAACCTTTTATATTTTAAAAGTCAGTCAGAATTTCACAATAACTATTCAGTTAGCTTTAGAATATACAGTAACAGTTTATAATTGTTCAATCTCGCTTCAGAATATACAGAAACAGTTTAAAACCCTTCAATTTTATTTCATAATATACAGTAACAATTTGAAACCCTTTAGTTTTTTTTCAAAAATTCTCAAAAATTTAACAGTATAAATCCGTGTAAAATATTTACACATAAATCACATCATGGACAGTATCTCGTTACAAATTAACTTTTGTATAAGAGAAATTATGGAAAATAAAGCATCAAATCTTCTATTTTCGTACCTAGGGTTTTGCCAATATTTTTGGATGATAAATAAACACCAAACACATGTATTTTTATGAAATCAGAGGCATATATAGCAATATATACAAATAAGCATGAAATCTGTTCAATTAATCAGAAAAAATAGGCATTATTTAAAGTAAACATGTAGAACCATGGATTTAAAGTATAAATACCATTTTTGAGATACAAAAAAAGCTGTAAAAATAAAAAATAACATCCAAGGTACACTTGCTTGAGCTCGATTTATAGTTACAGTGACTATGATCAGAGTGGATCGTAAGATTTCTTCCTTCTCCTTCCTCTCTTCTCTTCTTCTTGTTTTGCCGTCATGCTCTGAGAAAAAGCCCCCAATTCCCTTTAAAACGCGAAGGGAAAGAGGGTCACGTGAGGTTCCATGTGACCGTCGCTTGAGGGCCGGTCGAGTAGTGCTCGAGTAGTCGCTTGAGCAAAAATGTGCTTGAGCGCACTCCTTGTAGACGGGGGTCGCTCCTGCCTTGCCTCGGGCGCACCCTCGAGCACAACTTTTGTATTTTTGTACTCAAGGGGTGGTCGAGCTGTAGTCGAGCGCCCTGCGCTCCCTTGGCCCATTTTGCCTCATTTTGCTTTGGTACTAAATTATTTCACATTTTTAAATCTAAACATGATTTTTATACATATAATTACTTCATAATTATCATGTTCCAGAATCAGGGTCTCATATTGACTACCTTGGTCATCACTATGCTGATAACCCTGACCACAACTCGATTCCTCGACTGCCCTTGTGCGTCTTCCTCTACCGCTGCGGGAACCTATCCCAGGTTTTGTAGGGACCTTCTCAAGTGTTCTCGATGGACTAAGTCTTCAATCTCCTTCTGTAGAGTCTAGAAGTTCTCGATGCTATATCCCAAAGACTGATGATAGTGGTAGTATTTAGTCTAGTCCCCTGCCTCTGGGTTCCTCGGTGCCTTAGGCCATTTCAGAAACTTCTCATCCTAGATCTGCATCAAGATATTTGTGCGGGTGTCGATCAGAGGAGTCAGGTTCTGCGGTTAGAGTTCTTTTTGGATGCCTGGCTCCACTCGCAGCTACTTACATGGTCCTCGAGCATGGTAGTCATCCTCGTTCCTATTCTTCTTGTTCACTAGTCTCTGCAGTAGATGGTCTTATACTATGTAGACCCAGGCAATTGCCTTGACCTCCTGAAATATTTGGGAGTTCTAGTGGGCCAAGTGCTTGAAGAAGGTACCCAACTCCAGAGTGGCAATAAGACGTTGAGCTTCACCTGGTTGGTGAGCCCAGATATCCTTTGGACATTGGTGGTGAATCTCGCCAAGAAACACTTCAAGCACTCGTCTCGTTATTACAGAAGTTGGACTAGGTGCTATGATTGGTTCACCTTCCTTCGGCTGGAGGCAAACTGAGATAGGAAACAGTCGGCAAGCTCCTCAAATGACCAGATAGAGTTCATCTCAAGACTGTAGAACTAGAAGTGCACATCTCCTTTGAGAGTCAAAGGGAAACACTGACACATAGCAGCTTCATCCAGGCCCTGAAAGTTTAGCAAAGTGTGAAAGTGGTCTAGGTGATCCATTGGATCAGCGCTCCCATCATACGGCTCGAGGATTAGCATCTTGAATTTGAGGAGAAGCAGCTACATGCGGATTTCCTTCGCAAAAGGTGACCTCCTTGGGTCCGTGGCCTTCCGGATGGTGTCACCATTAAAGATGTGTTGCCATATCTTATCCACCTTTTCCTCCATTCAGGAGGCAAACACGACCCTTAGCATTAAGGAAGGTCCTCAACTCCGAGTGATTTGAAGAAGGGTGCACACCCACACGACTCCCAGCCCATGGTAGTCGCGTGCTGCAAGAGGCTTCTCCTAAGGCCGAGGGCCTTCAGTCACTACGAGAGTAGCGAGGGATCCACTGCTCAGGGTTTTCCTCCCGCGTCCCATGGCTAGGATGACCCTTCGGTTGCATCTGGGCCCTATTACTTGAGGCCTCTTGGGCCCTAGTGTTGTCAGGCCATGGGGTCTTCTTGACTAATTGCTTTGATTTTCGGCTCTTCTTCTTAGAAGCTGATACTTGTGTAGTGGGGGAAAGAGCCCCCAGATGTTGCTCGTCTAGATGGTTGTTGATCCTTCAAAGAATTTTGAATACTTCTCCCATCTTGGTGGCCAGCATATGGACATCGAGCTTGGGACGCTCACCCATGTGGCTACCCATGGAGGGGTCATCGCCTTGGGCGATGGTGTCACTTACCGGCCCACTGGTCTGTACTCTAGTGTTAATCATGTTTTCTTTTGTGAGTGTAGTGAGTGGTGGTTAGACTTTTATATCGTTCTCATAGATTGCGCCAATAATACGTCTCAAGATTTAAATTATTGTACGGATTAGAGAATCATTTAATCTTCCATTGTAAGTCAAATTGGAGTAGGTCTGATCTTTATCTCTACTAACATGTATTCTATACACCGTAAATAATGAATAAGAGGTCAGAAGATTGGTAGAACTCACTCCTCAGTTTATTTTTTGATACTTAAGTCAGAAATCTTTTCAAAGAAATAGAAAGATAATAGGATATAGGAGAATGTAAAGATGCACATATATGAGGGATGTAAGAAAAGGGCAAAGCTCCTATAATGCAGTCAACAGGGAGTGGCTTTGAGGTGTTTGGAGGGTAAGACTCCAAAGTGTTGCACTCAGTGAGTAGCTTATTAGGGTGCGCTCGACGGAAAGCAGATTGAAAAAGTAAAGAAAGAGAAGCATTAAGGAAAGAGAGGTTGGTTCTTTCTCAACTCTTGTATCTCATTCGAGAGTTGATTCAATAAGAGATTGATCGTTTCCTTTTCATGTGAAGGCCATGGATATTCGTAATGTTCTATGGAAAAGGCTTTGACGCCAAAGCTCATGATAGGTGTTTGGCCAAGATTTTCTGGCCCGTCCTAGCGATGATCGTGGCCACTATATCAGTTGTAGCCTTGCGATGGCAATGTGACCAATGCGGGTTGTGGCCGACATTATCCAGGATGTTCTGATGTTGATTAGTTAGAATTGCTACTGGCAGGCAAATAAGGTGGCTCTTTAGGGTTGACTTTGACCACCATTGGCTAGTGGCTGTCGTGCCAGCATTTTCTACACTGCTAGACTATTGCTGCTGAGCAGTAGGGTTGACCTGGGCTATGATTGGCTTAATCGCAGTGACTATCTGCTCGTTGTAGCCCATTATTCCCCTTTGGGCCTATTTGCAGTAGATGGGTTGGCAAGGTGGTCTCCTAGGCCTTGCTTCCTGTTGGGCCTTACTGATAGGTGGGCTAGTTGTTGGATCGACCATATCATGACTGGACCCATCAGAATAGAAATGAGGACAAGATATTGAATATGAAGCTATATTATTTGAAATTGATAGACATCAATTATTTTAGTTCTCCCAAAAAATAAGACATTCATATATATTAATTGTACCTTATGATCTAATTAACTTCAAAACACCTAAATAGTTTGGGTTTACTACACAACATTCCTCATTGAGCAAATTGATATAGCGTGTTCATCCCAACCATTATCTTCAATCTTTCAAACATATCGAACTTCAACAGTTTTTTAACAATATCGACAACTTGATATGAGACTTTGCAATACTGCTTGACTTCATTATTCTTCATTTGTTCTCAAATGAAATAATAGCTTGTGTCAATATCTCATGGAACGCGAGATATTTTGTCAAGGCAGTTGAAAATTTATAATCAAAATAATTTTTTATAGAACATACTTGTGAAAATTCTAAAAGCTTTAGTAGAATTTTATGCCAAATTTTATGGCACACAGTATAATTAGTCGCACATACTTGGTTTCACAAGTTCATAGTATACCCATTATTTGTTTCTTTAAACAGCACGTAAAAGATGAATTGCCTATGATGAAAGAAAATTGGGTTGTGTTCTTTCATTCAACCAAATCACTTTCCCAAATATGGTCATTATAACCATAAATATCAAATTTATTAGCAAATGAATAAAGCAAACTATCATTTAAGAGTTTATTTTATAACTTTGGATCTATTTTTTCACATCAAGATGCGTTTGATCTAATACTTTTATGTACCTACCAATCAAGCCGATCTTATAAAGAATATCCAGCCTCAAACAAGTATGGTATTGAAGACTTCCCACATGACTTTTAAAGTATGTTAGATCAACACATTTAGCATTAATATTATTCATTTACTTTGAGTCACTCGCTATGGAAGTATTGACCGGATTTCACACTTTTATATGAAAACCTCTTAATAACTTCCTTTGCAAAGGAACTTTAAGAAATGAAGATCTCATATTCTTTTTGCATGACTTCAATATCATGGTAATGAGATATCAACTCATTGTCTGTCATTTTGAACCCCTATAAACAACCATTGTTTTTACTTATTATATATTAAAGAATTATTTCCCATAAAAATTAATTGATCAACATAAAGATTCACAAACAATATATTTATATTAGGAAAAGTTTTCCTTCAAAGCACATGCTCACAAGGACATTTCTCAAAACTGTTGTCATGAAAATGCCCATTGGTTGTTGCATTTCAGGTCTATGGTGGTTGTTTAAGCTTGTAGAGAGCATTCTTCAACATGTAACTTTGTATTTGTACTTGAATTTGACATACGCTAAGGGCTATTCAACAGATATCTCCTATTCAAGAAAATTATTCAAGAGCGCTGATTTCATACCAAGTCAGTAGATCTTTCATCGTTATTGAGAGACAATCAAAATCAGCAAATTGATGGCTCTAATCTATCTACTAGAGAAACACTTTTTGCTATCAATCCTGGCTTGCTTGTACCCTTTGGTAACAAACCTCAACTTGAATCATCACACTTAACTTGCACTTCATCTTTTTGTAATTCCACTTTACATCAAAATTTATAGGGCTTTGATAAAGTGATGAGTTGCCATGTGCTCAATTTTTTGATTGCCTTTAACTCCTCATTTGTATCTTTTCTCCACTTCTCTTCTGAGGCAGCTTTTACAAAACTAAATAGATCATATTATGTAAAAAAAATAAAGTTAAGGTTATAATCGTCAAACTCAGTAGCATCATAAATTTCCCACCAGCTTCTTGTCATTCTCGATCGAGCCTCCAATGATAAACATAATGTAGGAGGACTTCACTGTGCAGATGATGATTGGAATTGAAAAAAAGTAACACTCTTTCACGACTTAGGAGAACTAGACAGTAGTCCCGAATGGATGATTCTGCTCCCTTGTCACCACAATCACCCGCACTTGTTCTTCTTATTTAAGAGTAGGATCTATATTTAATGTCTATGTTTTGCCCCCAATTCAGTTCTCACCATCTTCAAAAGCTATATCTCTACTCATGACAGGTTATTAGTTAAGATGGTTATGCAACTTATAATCCATGAATGCATTTCTCTTTCTTTTATCAAGTTTTGTCATTCTGTCCTTCAGGATTCTTGCATAGGCTACATATCTAAATATTCTAAGCTAAATTCATGCTAAACTTGAAAAAACTCTTATCTTTCTTAAGGTGTCACCATTTGAACCCTCCTAGGTGGATGCCAATTAATAAATAACTTGCACGAGTTGTCACTTTGGCCTAAAATTTTCTCGGCAACTCCTTGCCTGTTAACATGTTTTTCATGATCATGACTGTTTTTCCCTGGCCAGAGGAACATGTGGCTTTCTTTTTGTCTTTTCCACACTCAAGAATGAACATAGGTATTTGTCACGATCCCATTATAAACTAAAACATAAAAACATAAGTAAAACAAACCACAACAAAAAAATAAAAAATGAGACCAGGTCAGAGTGTTGCATCCCTGAACCCATAAGCATATAAATATATAAAATAAATATTATTATATAAGTCTATAGTATAAAACCAAACCTAGAAACCAAAGGCTACAATCTAAAAGTGGCCCAACTAATACACCACCTGCGCAATAGTAATACGAATGAGCATGGAAAATCATTCACAACAAAATCAAATCTATCAAAGATATAATATAATCATAAGTTTAAGGTCCTTGGTCATAAACACTTATAACCCAACAGCCTAAACATTGTTAGGGATTACAAAACTATACAACAAAAATTAATATCCAAAACCCACTACTCTGGAACAGTCCTTTGTTTATATCTTGTAAGAAATAGGAATAGAGTGAGGCTTATAGTCGGTAAAGTATGAATAAATTTATATATGTAAATATATATGAAAATCATGAATTAAAATGATGATAGTCATATGTGAAAATGCCGAGATAATAATAAATTAGTAAAAACATATAAAACAAAGGAATATAAAAACCAATGAATAGTGAAATATCGTCAACAAGGGTTAAATATCAAATATTGGACTATAATTGCTTTCACACAGCCTAAAGCCATAGCCCATTATTCATGACCCATAGTTGAACTGTCTACAATTTATTTCCTATATAAATGGGAACAAATGACACTTTTTTAACCCGTGACTGTTAAGTTTGATCTTTAATTTGTAATTATATATTAAGTCATATCCAAATATATTATATTAGTTATCTACATTAATTCTTATTTGTTAGAGTCTTTTCTCTAATTTGTATACTCCGTGACCATATCTTCTATTGTATCGATGTCGGGTTATAGTTGTCGTGTTACAGTATCAACATTCCTCTGTCGCTGCCCTTCCGACTTCCAGGGATACCGCACCGGTCATGTGCTATCCAGTCACTCGAGCCCGTCCGAAGCCTCCGCGCCCTCCGCGCGCTCGCTACCCGCTCGAGCCCAAAATTCAGAATGGTCCCCGCTCGCTGTGCGCCACCATGAGCTCAAGCGCACAAGGGTTTCTCTGGAAACCTTCCGTGCGCCCGCCGCGCGCTCGAGCAACGGGCAAATTTTTTTAATTCGAATTTTAAACCCTCTATAAATACTTGGTTTATAATTTTAGAACCCTAATGACTCTTGATAGATTACTTTCGTGCCCCACTTGAGAAGAACGTTGTTCATGCTCCATTGGTATTACTTCTCTTGAGAAAACCAAAAGCTACGAGATTGAGCTTCATATTCTAATAAGTTTTCTCTTCACCTTCTCTTAA
>JAOVVI020007870.1:0-14571 GCA_028571085.2 Nepenthes alata
TCTTAGTGATGATGACTGCTGCTGGCAGAAAAGACAATATGATGTGCTACCACTTCGTTTTCATAAATTTCAAGTCCACAATATATATAATATAATTTTTTGAATTTGCTTGTTTTTCTGTTCTAATGATTGAACTTTTCTTTTCAATCAAAACAAAAATAACGTTCTAAAATCAGTAATATAGAATTAGAGGTGAATTTTCTCTTCATGACATTTAAATTGAGGCGTTTGATTCCCTAAGACCACTATCACTTGATATGTAGTAAAAAACAATAGCAAAATTAATTTTTGTAAAATGTTGCACGTTAATAGTGGAAAAAAAATTCTCACATTCATATTAATATTAATTTTTTAGGGGTAAAAATATTAATTTTAATTAAAAAAAATCTATATCTTAAAAAGATAGGTGAATTATTCTTCATATTTAGATTATTTATTTTTAAATAGATAATTATAATTTAATTATTATTAAAAAATTTTAAAATATATTAAAATTAATTATTAAATTATAGTTATCTATTTAAAAATAAATAGTTTAAATTTAGAAAATAACTAAAGAGATGGAGCCCTCGTTATTCCATATTAATTATCATTATCCAATATGTGCTCTAAGGCGGACGAAAACATGCAACACAAGGAGAACTGTCGAATTTGACTATGACAATGTCTTGGAAAGAAAATGAGAACGATCATGCAGGGCGTGAGAACTTTATGTGGAAAATCCCTGTTACGTAAGAAGAAGAAAAAAACCACGATGGTGGACGGACATTTCGAGAGAGATTTCACTATTTTAAAAAAGAAATATAATAGAGCACTGTGGTGCGATTTGCTACCACAGAGAATTACAAAGTGAAAAGTCTTGCTCTCTCTCTTTTCTCTTTTATTCTCTTTTTGGAAGTTGTTCACAATACGTGCTCCAAATAACAATTGGTAAAATCCTTTCCTTGTTGTTTGAATGGGGTATTTATAGAGAAAAATCATGTCGTTGGCAAGGGGACACATGGCACTGGCGTGTGCAGGGGCGCCTACCACCGATTCTGCTGATGCGGCGTGTCAATGACGTCTACCACCAGCTCTATAAATACGGCTTGTCAGGGACGCCTGCTGCCAGCTATGCGTATCCGGCATGTCAGAAGCCATTAGACCTCCGATGATAGCGCGTCCTCTGAGCGCCGTGATTTCCCGCGGAGGTGGTGCATTGCAGAGAACGCGTGCTTCTTGGTAACACTGAATCATCTGAGCTGGCATGCTCGATCATTTTGGCCCCTTGTCCTGAGGGCACAAAGGCGTCGAGACTAGCCTCGTCCGTGGAAGGCCCTCTGGGCCTTCGCCTGGTCCTCGGGTTCATTGAGCTAAGTTCTCAGACATTTCTCCTGCTAAAGGTCCTCGAAATTTCGTTGATGACATCAGCCCCTTACGACGTCATCATGTCCTTTTAGGTCAAACTGACATCTCAGACCGTTGTCGCTATTTGGACTTCTTAGGACACTAGCCCAGGTTCTCGGGCTTATAAGGCCAATTTAGCTCCTTGGGCTAAGTTGAGCTTTTGGGCTTCTTGGGCCAGCTTGTCCTCTTCGTCCGTGATCGTAACTTTGGGATTTTCTTTTTGGGCCCTAGGTGTCAAGACCCATCAAATAAAAATAAAAGTAATTAGAATCACTTGTCTAAAAGTTTAAAACACTCATTTCAATTAGTGTCCCTAATTTTTTTAAATGGAGTTAATTCTAATTAAACAATTATTATTTATCTAACCAATCTTTTTTTTTTGTCTTTTCTTTAATCACTTCATTTATCAAGCATTCCAAAATGTACATGTGGCCTAATTTGATTGGAAGTGCCAAGTAATAATTTTTTTAACGATATTATTTATATCAAAGTTATGTTTTTTAGTTCTAAAAGTAATTAAAAATAAATTAAAATTTATTTTTATAATATTAAAAAATATATATGATCAA
Organism: Nepenthes alata; assembly: GCA_028571085.2. Lineage (NCBI taxonomy): Eukaryota > Viridiplantae > Streptophyta > Magnoliopsida > Caryophyllales > Nepenthaceae > Nepenthes > Nepenthes alata. Next base: position 1,956 of record JAOVVI020007870.1, read on the forward strand.
ATATATAAAATGTATTTTTTATTTTTTAATTAAGATGTCCTTAAATGGGTTAACAATTGTTATTTAATTAGGTGCTAACTAACCTGCCAAATATATGCCACGTGACCTCTTGTAATTGGTTAAAATAGATAACTAAATTCTGACGATCATGATTATAAGTTTGCCTTGCCACCGAAGTAGCGCCGCTTCACCTAAAACGTAATCTATTGAATGGTCCACGAGAGCAGCCAGCTTTATTAATTTATAATTTTTATAATTTTAACACAATAATTTTTTTAAAAAAAATTACATAATTATTTTTTAGTAAAATTATTAAAGTTTAACTAATTTTATAAAAATAAATAAATTACTTTAATTAATCATAATAAAATGTTGTAAAATTAACTAAAAAAATTTAATGAAATTAATTAAAAAAATATCAGTGAAATCTGAAATCACAAAAATAAATAAGTAAATAAATAAATTTGAAGCTTCGAATTGACATGCCGAGATCTGGACCAGCGTATCCAGAATATCCCTCACAGCACGGTAAGAATGAAATAGAAATAATATTAAAAATATAATAATTATTTAAAAATTATGATAACATGATAACAAAATAAATAATTAATATTTTTTTATATTTAATTAATTCCATTAAATAGCAAAAAAATTAAATTGACAATTAATTTCCAGTATATGAATTTGATTTTAATGAAGAACAAGTTATATAAAAAAAGTAATATGAAATTACCTGACCCTACACCAAAAATTATATTATAATATATCACTAACACATTTATATACCACCGCCGCCGCCCCCCTGCCGCATCACCACAGTAGCACCCCACAGCCCTCGCCTTGCCGCCCAATAAGGACAAAGTGATTATTTGATAAAAGCTTAGTTGTTCTGAATTAACTAAACCTGACATGAAGTTATTATTTTATTAAAAATAAATTAAAAATAAAAATATTAAGATGTTAAAAAGATAATTACAATATTTCATATGCATACTACTTATCATGGACAAAAATATCAGCCAATTCCTGATATATAGGTATCATACCCCACAATACCTCAACAAAATTACAATATATTATCATCCCAACCAATATTTAAAATATTAAATAATATACTCAATATTTAACTAGTATATAGACCAGTATTTATTTATCAAATGAAAATTTTTATATTTAATATATCTAATACTAAGTACGTATAATTTGATATATCTAATACTTATATAATCACAGCCATACTGATATTTCTATCCATATTGAATTCCATTTTGGACTACAGATAAAGATCAATGGTGATGTTCTTTGGTCTTTCATGCTTTTTCACACCTAGGGACCCATAGGGCATCTTCTCTAGGTTCTCTTGCATGATCTCCCAACCATCCATGTCTATAGATTCCCCTTCTTTCTTTCACACTGCTGATAATATTAGATTTCCATAGTTTTATCTCACGGGCGGGCGTCAATAGCAGATCAGTGACCGTTCGATAAATTTTATAATTTTTTGTAATTATTCTAACCTACCCAACTACTCGAATCAATATCACCACAAACTAATGGAATTTCTGTGGTTAATCTATAAATAGGGTCATGTGTATTACCCTTGTATCATCAGAGAGGCAACAGATCTGACAAAGAGACTTCTGCCATAGAGAACAATTCCTGAGTTTTAGACAATCTTGTCTTCATTAGAAAGTTCCACAGCATAACTGTTGTTTTAAAAGCGATTCACATAAATCGGTTCACATTTACGAGGGAAAATACAGCCTTAAAGTAATGGTTTTGACACCGACCTTATCTCGGGCTAAGTTTCCGTGGTGCTTCATGCTAAGCATAGGGTTTGCAAGCATCTTGAATGCTTCCTTGTATTTGGAAATGGTGAATACTGGTCATTGAAAAGAACACTACTTCAATTCAATGGCTTCACACAACCAAAATGAACAGATTTTACAAGCAACATTCACACAAGTCAAAACACATAACAAAACTGTCAAGAAAAGTCAGGTGCAGAGAATTACCAGATCACAAATGAGCAACAGCAGTTATTAAATGTCCTTCCTCGGTTCATCACTGGAGGGATTGCGGAGGGTTCCGAAAAACCAGTCCATCAATATCGTGTAGTGCCCGTAGTTATGCCGGTAGGTAGTGTGGTGAATGCTATGATAGGCAGCACCCATTACTGGCCATATTTTTCCGTCGATGCAATCATGGATGTTGGCGGTCCATATGCCTTCCAGAAACAGGAGCGCAATGTGTGTGGTAAGATGCGATGGCACCAGAAAGAGGGCCACGACATGGGGTACTGCCTGCAGTATGCCATCGATCGGGTGAAATGCCAAGCCTGGTTAAAAGAAACAGGGATTCCGAGTTAGCGAGGTCAGGGAAGGAAGTTCCGATCATTTTCAAAGGGTTGCCCAACACACGACGCTCGCATCTTGTGCGGTCTAGGAGGAATGAGACATACCCAGCCTTACTTTGCATTGCCGATAGTCAGTTTTCATAATTTGATTGTGTAGGCTATGGGTTGTACCAGAGCAATATTATCATCGCGCCAAAGTCCACGGTATATTGATAGCTTAAACGTTGATATTCTCTTAATTTTTTTTTCCATATGCCAATGGAAAAAGCAGACGCTATGCTTTCATTCAGGCAATAACACATGCTATAGTTTTAGTTGTTGCCTAAACAGCATGAACATAGACCTTGGACACAGACATGACAACGAAAAGCCACCATGCTTTTTTTTTTCTAGAGATGGGAAATGATATGTTGGAGACACGTTAATCAAAATTATAGCTTATTATTTTTAAATTGCTAACAAATATTATTTTATATTAAATTAGTAATATATATACATATTTTTTATTTTTTCACCCAAATATATTTCATAATAAAATATGTAATTGAACCATGGATGAAAATATCAGAATCGGTATTAGTATCGGAAACAGTCATACTAGTATTTGACAATACGTATTAATATCAGATATATTGAATAAAAAAATTTTAAAAAATCATAAACAGACAGGGTTATATTACTGATATATTGACTGCATAGGCCAATAAAAAAACATATTGAGATATTGTCGTAATATCAGAAAATATTAATATTAAAGATTTTGATACTAATATATATCAGCCGACATTTACATCAATAGAGTCGAGCGACTCTCACTAAATGAAACGAAATCCATCCTCCAATAGCTCCTTTGTGCGCATTCTATTCATATTCTTTTTTAACCAATATAAATGAGTTATGCTATAATATTTTTAATAAGCTATTATAATAGAACAATAATGAGATAACTTAACAAGTTAAGGTAAAACTTACTATAGCAATTTTTTTATGTATAAATCAACATCTACATTTTAATTTTATTACTTTTCACTTTATAATTGTTAATAAATACAAAATATGAGCCAAAATCCCAAACAAAAACTTGACCAAACCTGTCCAAAACTTCTTTGAATGTATCAAAATTTTAAAAAATAAAAAAATCAAATGCGTATCGGATACCGATACTTTAACCTTGGAAGAGTGTATGAGTTTCTTAGGTCGCAGCTATACACTGACCATAAAATTAGGCCCTTCTATGCTGCAACTCTCTCAAAACAATCAGAAAAATAACTGTAATTTCTTGTATTTCTATCTTATTTTCTTCAAATAGAACCAGTGCATCATTAGATAGTATAAAAAAAATAGGACTCTCCTGAGAATTACAAAGAGAATTCATGAATCAGTCTCAAGATGAGTTTTTAAATAATCAAAATTCTAGTTTATAATAGTAGGAAAAGCGAATGAGGACTTCGATTGGAACAGGGAAGACAGGGATTTCACATGGAAAAGGAAATGCAGAGTCATTCGACAGATAGTCACACAGCAGCCATAGCTAAACAAATGGTAGTCTTTAGAAAGAAGAATTCATGTTGAGAGGAAAAAATTCCAAGTGTCAGACTAGTGTTCCTGCAGCCTTCAGATTTAACTTGTGGAACTCATGGAGCATGCAATTATTTCAACTAGAAACTGCATTCTATTATGTTAACTGTCCCTTTAATCTTCATATCGCACCCCAAGCTCGCACGATCTATTTTGATGTAGCAAAAAGAAGTCTGTTTATTAAGATCTATGGCGGGTAGCTGAAAGCTGGGCAGGTACCCATTTTTGTATGCAACACGCATTTGGTTATATGGATCATGGTACATATAAATAAGTATATGTATACATATATACTTACATACATATGCATTTTTACTTATATATTTGAAAGAGCTACACGTGTAATTTGGAGCTAGGATTTGAGAGCATCAAGCTTGTACTCCTTCCTTTGCGTACAGAAGATTATCTCCTTTCATCCCCGACGAAATTTCCCCCTCACATTCAGGTATTTCCACGTAAACGTATATCTGTGTTATTATTCTCTCTTATTAACTCTGTTTTCTCGTGGTTGCTTGTACCCTTTCAATTTTGTGGGTTTCCTAGGTTTGGACATAATACATTAAATTGTATTACTATAACGACCCAAGCTCACATGATTATATATTTTCTGGTTTGGATCACAAGTATGGGCCTCATCGCATGTGGCACGGCTCACATCCACACACTTCCAATTAAGATTGACTGTAATTATGTAACAACCCAAGTCTACATAATAACATATTGTTTGTTTTGGGCTATAGGTATGAGTTTGCACCTACACACTTTTGCATTTCCTCAGATTCCCCAAGAAAAAGGCTTGTTATCATGATAACATCTAAACCTTACTATAATATATATCTCCTCTCCTTCCCTGATCGATGTGGGATCTCAAACACCACCTTTCACACTCCACCCCGATTAAGGAATAACGTCATTGTCGTGTGTAGCAAGACTCCAGACCAGCTCGGCTCATATTTGCACACTTTGATTGGGATAGGGTCTGATACCATTATATGACAGCCTAAGACCACATGATAACATATTATTCGTTTCAAGTCACAAGCATGGGCCTACAACTACATGATTCTATTTTGCCTAGATTTCCTCAGGAAAAGACTCGTTACTATACAGATATTTTAGCCTTACTAGAAGGTACATCCCTTCTCATTTTTCAAGTGACATGAGATTTCACATACCAACTTTCACAGCTATACTACATAAACGCAACCAATTAAGCATCAAATGTGATAAGAGCCAAGAAAATAACATTTTCACATTTCTACACAGTCTATACAATTCTAAAAAAGTTGGAAAGTGTTTGGTTGCTTCGTTTATGTAACACAAGAACTCACATGAAATATATATGACATTACTGCAAACTTACGAGGCATTGATGAAGCAATTCAAAGAAACTGTAGAACATACCAGCAAAAGGAGACAGAGTGTTCTGCTTGTTGTAAATATGATGGGTTGCATGAAGGTACTTATATAGTAGTGTTATGTCATGCAATTCTCTGTGCATCCAATAAATCCCGACCTCCACGATTATAAGATAAATCAGTAAATACCCAAGATAGGCCATCAAACCGACATCACTAAATAGAGGAAAACATCTTGTCCACCCATTCTCAATCATGTATTCAGACACTGTTGGAAGAAGACTGTACCATGGCATGGCCTTCATTGCAACAACTATTTGCAATAGCATAGCTCTTCTTGAAGGAATGAGATCTGCTCAGTGGGTTGACATATACAAAAAGCATATCAGTTGGTGAAATTAATGCCTCTTCTTGAATGTAAGAAATTCTGAGGTCTTTGAAGCATAGCTCAAGTAGCCCCCATATTTCACAAATGCTCAACAAACAAACTTCCTAATAAAAAAACGCACTAAATTTTCACCCAAAAAAATAAAGAAATAAAGAAATAAACGATGATCCGGTATGCTTCAACAGCAGTGGATTAAAAAATAGGTATTTTCCCCCTCATGGAAGCATGAAGCATAAACTAAACTAAATTGAGTTTCTATATGTGATTTAATAGGCTATCTTTGCTGCAATCTATTTAAGGGAAATAAAGGAAAAGTGAAATCGATTCTGCCTTTCAAGAATTTATCATATTATGTTTAAATGTAGTTTCTTCAATGGATGGAGATGCTAAGTCACCATATGAAGGTATCAAACACACTTCTAAGAGAGCACATTGTGACCATCAAAATTTCACGCTATGGCCTATAGGAGCTAAAGGTATTAGTTCCCACATCTGGTAGCTGTTAAGGTATCAGTTCCAACATATGGCTGTACAAAAAAGGAAGGAGATCTAGCACACAAAGAATCCTGCAGCCAGACAAAATAATCACCAGCACTTATTGAATCATGATGAATTCCAATATTTTGATATTTAAATTCGATAAAGATGAAATTGGAATGACACTTTCTTTTATTATTTCATTTTCTTTCAGGCTGTGAGGCACGTGAAAATTAAATCAACCTAAGTTCCCAAAAAAAAGAAAAAAAAAATTACAGGGTCATCAGATCCCACAAAAGGAGAGAATAATCCAAATAAGCACTAGCATACCAAGATGCCCAAGCTAACCACATGCTCATCCAACCCATAATAGGTCCCATTCCTCCATCTTGTCCAGGGAGTCGATGACTATTCATAGTTATTGTCTTGACACCAAAAAAAATTCGACTCAATACTTTATTTTAATCCTAATCATTCCCTTCATTTTACTAACATTTTGCTGATTATAGAACCAGCTTTTTGTCTTCTCCACCTATCATTTTTATATACTATAGTGTGAAAGCGACTACTACTAGAACTTGTTCAAAGTTTCCAATAAAATATCTTTACCACCATTGAGGGTGCAAGCCAAATCATAGTCAAAGGACAGCATCAGCTTGTCATGTGCTAGCACACTATGTGAACGAGCAGCTAGTAAGCCTTAATGTTTATAGTAATTGGCATTTGAGGAGAAGAATCATCTTCCTTCTCCAACAATACTAGGAAGGTTATCAGCTAGCTCAGGGCATCCCAGCTACAGACAGGGCAATTGGCAAACATAGGTCTGGAATTTTCGTATTTCAAAAGCATCCCTTAACTAGATAAAGGAAAAGTAATTTTCATATTCTTTTTGTTGTTCTGTATTCTAGAAAAACAAAAATAGGGGAATTATTCCTATCATCATTTTTACTAGGCAAAGTTAGATTGCAGGAATCTAATAAACTTGTGTCATTTCACTCCCAAAGGTATTAGCATTAACCACACACAGTAAAATTATTCCACGGATGAAAATGGATGTTGAACAAGAAGTTAATGTTACGAAATCACACAAATGGGCACAATTATGGAAGGATTGTGGCTGATTTCTCTTACCTTTTTTCCCTCTTTTTCTTTTATTATATTATTTCTTGGTAGTCCTATTTTCCAAGATATTTACATACACATACACATATACATATATGTATGTATGAATTTATATGTGTTCACATGTACGTATAGGCACAGTATAGCAGTTGATGCTGAAAAATGCTAAGGCTCTACTACTTTAACCAAACTTGTTACATTTTTCACCCTTTTTAACTTTTTTGGCTTATTCACCTATATCAGACTTCTACAATGGATTATGGCGCCTCTCTATCATAATTCACACAAAGGAAAGGACAGCTTCCTTTTAAATTTAGCTGTCTGAATAATGGTGCTTTAAGGGAGGGGAAAACACATTGTTCCTCAGTTGTATGAATAGGATAACTAATATTAAAAATAATTTCAGGAAAAGTGGTCAAGGATACTTTACAAGTAATCCTAAAAAATTAAACAATACAATGGAAAAAGTCCATATTTTTATCTTCATGAAAATTATAGGTATCTTGATGTCATATGGATGTTATCTCGTAAAACGTGTAACTAAGGCAACCCATTCAAAGCATGACAATTATTGTGATTGTTACTCAAAAGACAACAGAAGCAAATATCCAGTAAGAAGATGAAGACGACCAAGAAAATGAAGGTTAGCATTGCCCGCAAATCTTCAAAGAACTCAAGCCCAACTTGCAGCAATTGTACAAAAGCTGGACCAAAGTGTACAAGCACTTATTAACTGAATATATATATGATTTGACCAGTTTCAATATAATTTTATGATCAAAAAATTGGGTTAATGCATTGGATATTTGGAAATGAAAAGCATGATGGGTCCAGTAACAAACAGTAAAAACCAGGACTCAAAGTGCCAGGAGAATGCGAATCTGCAGGCACCCAGATTGTCTAACCAAGTGACTGGATAGCCAAGTGATTAGATTGATGAGCAAACAAGCCACAAAGCCACTGAGCCACCTAAATACCGAGCTATTGAGGTATCAAGCCGCTTTGCCCGAATGAAGTCCACCAAACATGAGAAGTCAAACTACCTGTTCTGTTAGAGCACCGTTCTATCAGACCACACCAAAGTGACAGAATGACCACAACTGTTGACCATAGTCAAACAGGCTAGCACTAATGGAGGTGCCACATCTATAAACATGGTAGTTCAATTTTGAAATTACAGAGACACGGCCTAACCTTAGGACTCCAATTAACAAAACCATGTAAAACCACACATTAGGTCACGTTCATAAACATGGCAATACTTGAAAACATTAACTCATTAAAAGGGGAACAATTTCTTATAAGAAGGCATAAACTCCTCAAAAGCAAAAGGCTTACTGAATAACTATTCATATTTCCTCGTAAAGAAAATGATCAATTACTTCCTGGAAGGTTACTCAACCATCCCTAGGACAGGCTAAACACCTCTATAAACACAAAGCCTCTTAGCAATGAAAGATATCTTGAGTTTATGACTAAAAGGGTATCTTTTGCATCTTCTACAATCTCTTAATCCTAAGAGGGCACCTCAAGCTCTTATTAAAGCACAAACCACGCAACACCTAAATCTGCACATAAAAAGGTTAGAAGCATGTTATCCAAATAACTTTCTACCCTAAAAAATCTTAAGGCATGGAGCACTGTCCTCCAGAAGCATTCCTTCCGCTATTTCTACTGCAAGCATTCTAATTTGGCTGATACTTTACTGACGCAAGTGTCAAAGGGTAAACCGAGTAATTATTCTCATACCTTTGTACTTTTATTTTGGGTTGTGGTGTGCAATATCCTAGTCAGGAAATCCAAGAGCCCACTTGACAATCTCTCGGGTCAAATTCCAATTTACGATACGAATCAAAACCAAATTGACTTGATTGAACATGAACTATAGTCATGAGAAAAACCCTATTTCCCACCTATAAGACAGATATACAATGACCAAAACCTGGATAAACCTTCACACAATACCTTAATATTATGATCCATGATTGTAGCTCAATTACTATTTTTTTTTTTTTTTATTTTTGACAGTATTGGAATATTTCAATTGGTTTCTGAACACATCATATGCTGTTAAAACCCCAAATCCAAAGCCAACATAGTGTGCTACCTCATCATATATGTAAGAACTAAGAAAATAACATATGACTCCAATTACCATCTTGATTTCATTACTTAGTCCAGCATGTCTAAATTACTCACGCCAAAATTAATACGCAGAAGGATAAACATACAACATCTAGCTCATCTGATCTGTCTTCAAGTGCAATGATTCATTATAAAAGACAATCCAGCTCAAGGAATCCAATGATCAAGACAGCATGAAAAATTTTACAATATAAAACAAAAACTGAACACAGTATAATTTAATAATATCACATGATCCAACCCTTACAATATCTCACAGAAGTTGTCACGTCAGTTTGCAGACAAGCAGAGCTTTAGACTTCGATATGTGAAATGATGATAGTCTCTTCTTTTTTTAGGTTTTTAGTTATTCTATCAGCTACCATTACTTGATAACCAAACAAAGGAAACTACTTCAAAATGACAGCAGATAGCAATAAAATAAGAATAATTAAACAAAAATGAGAGCACGGTGGAAAATAAAATAACCAAAGGGCAAACTAAACTTTTAGTCCATTATATGTGGTGCTTTTTCTGATCAAGGTGGTCAAGTTTCTATATTTTTCACAATTTACTCCATTCCTCTATTTTTTACAATCATAGAATTGATAAACTCCAGTAATGCTGTATTTGTTTAGAGTAAAATGGAAGGAAATGGAGGGAATAGAAACGAAGTAAAGTGTATTTCATTTGTTTGGTTATAAAATTGTAGGAGTAAAATGAATGGAAATGTATTTCATCTTTTTGGGCTGAAACCAATTACCCTCTAATTTGGAGAGTACTGGAGGTAAATAAAATAATAAAATTACTTTTTCTACCCCTAATAAATTATTAAATATTAGGGATATCGTACTCTCTCACTCGCATCCAAGCCAGGTTCTCCCTCCCAGCCAAAAAACCTAAGAAGTTTCAACTTTCAGTATATTGTTCTGAGCTAATTCTATGGCTCCCTCGTCTCATTAATTCTCAATCTATTTACGTCAAAATGCTTCCCTTGTATTTCCCGAAAGTTATATCCTCACAATCACACACACATTTAACAGATGGATAATGGCAATTTCTCTCTGGCTTCGGTTGGAGTCTTGACCAAAGTTGATTAAAACTTAATTATCTCAAAAAGCGCTTGAATATCATCTATTTCACGAGGATATAAAGATAGAACAACTGATAATAATTTCATTTTCCTTTGTTTCAAGTTCATATATTCAAAAAAAAAAAAAAAGTTTTCCTCACTTTGTAATGAAACGTCCAAACAATACAACGGAAATTCTATTTCACTTACTTTCGTTTCCCTCAATTTCATTTACTTTTTTTCCACTCAAATTTACTTCTGTTGCGGATCTGGTCCGGAGTTGGGACAGAGGTAATGATGCGGATCTGGTCCGGAGTTGAATAGGGATGATTTTTGTGGTTCTGTCTTTCTTAACTCAAGACCTGCACAACACAAAAGAAGACAAGATGGTCAGAAGGCCAATGGGGCTAAATCCCCAAAGGCTCTCCGACGCTTAAGTCAGTCATGGCCTTTTTTGAGAGTAAAAAAGGGTAAAGTGTGTTTTTATTTTAGATTGTGACTTTTAGAGAGAGATAGAGAGTTTTTTCAGTGCGCCCTTATCAAGTGGATTACCTTCTCCTTATATAGGGCATCCTTTTTGTAACTTCTCTGGAAAAGCATAACTTCTCCGGATAAGCTTATTTAGTTCCTTTCAACACCCGTTGGTTTCATAACTTCTCCGATTTCAACCCCTGGTTGGTTATGGCACGTTTTTTCAAGAAACAAACCGCATAAGTTATCAGAAATTTAGATATTTTATCCCATGGGTGGTTATCCGTTATTCCTGTAATAATACCCATTATATACTAAATCTACATACCTTAAAATCTTAATTGATGTGTATCTAGATCCGACTTCGAACGGATTCAAATTTGTCTGGATGGTTTAAACCGGCTCTGTTCACTGAGTGCGAATCCTGCACACTACTAAAGTAAACAAGAGGTCAGCGTGTCGGCGGAAAGTTGTCTCACCGAAAATACTCCGACGTTCAAGTCAATAAAGCCTCAAAATATAAGAAAGGTAACTGCTGAAAAACGAGTGAGAGTAAGAGGATTGAGAGTGCTGGCTTATCGAAGACGTGAGCGATCGATTCCTACTCAGAGAGCATAAGGAAATGATGTTCCGAAAGCGTGGAAGCCTTCGAGAATGACACTCGGGAAGCCGTTTAGATCTCCAGGAAGCTGGAGGTCTCTGGTGAGGTTTAGAAGATCAACGCCCGTAAGAGTGGAAGAGATGATAATCTCCGTCCAGTACCCTGTGAGCGTTCGTGGATGTCAGAAATTGCCTGTGAGCCTCTCGTGAGTAAGTAAGAATGTCTTTTTCTCAGAATGTGTTCCCAAGAAGCTGTAAGCAAAGATCAGTCAGAAGTCATCCCTGAATCAGGATTCTAGGGTTTTTCTTAAGATTGGTAGGGTGATCTCTCCCTTTGGAAGGCGTCATCACCTGCCTTTCAAAGCTGATGCCAGTTGCCAAACGGACCAAGATAGTTTCCTTCCACGACGGTCAGTGACTTTCTAAAATGATCACCTTTATTCTGTGAATGTTACCGTTGGAGAGCCCCAGTTGGCAGGAAATTTGAAAAATCTAGCGCCTTCATTATGGAAAAGGCGCTGATTTTGTCAATGCTCATTTTGGGAGCCGACTGGGATCGTGGAAGATGCTAGGAAAGTCGCTGCTGACCATCTGATGGATCATGGGCTCAAATGGGCTAGGTCGGTAACTATAAAAAAGGCCCTTGTTGAGCCTACTACTACAGTACGTCTGGTCAACCCTTCAGTTGACCGTCCGTACGCGAGTAGGCCGTCTGCTGAGGTTTGAACGGTCAATGCTGGCGTTGACCATCCTGGGCCTTTCATGGTTTGGTCCTATTCTCCAACTAGGCCGTTCACGAGTTGATCGTCCACTTTGGGATTGCGTTGACTTTGGGCCAGCTAATTTTCGGTATACCCATCGCTAGCCCCCATGCTAGTGGCAAGAATTTAGACATCTGGTATGTTCATGATGAGATGCCCCTTATTACCCTTCGATGTTTGAAGATCTCGGAGAACTCTATGAAAGGCTGTAACGACCCAGATTATCGAATTCTTAAAATCTGGTCAACGCCAGTGACCAGAGAAGGTAATAAGAAAAGTAATTGGCCTTAGGATAAGATTTTAGTTCGG
>JAOVVI020007871.1:0-14571 GCA_028571085.2 Nepenthes alata
TGTCCTTCTCCAACCACTTCTTGTGAACCACCTGGCATAGAGAATATTAATCACGGGAAAAAAATGAATTCAACCAACACAATTTTTTTCCTATTACTTTTCTTTTTTATTTTGGGGGGGGGGGGGCACGAGGGATTGTACCCTGCACAACCACAAAAGCAGTAATAGGGGCAGATGGCTGTGTCTAAGAGCAGAAAATACGAGTAATGAATATCCATTAAGGCATGCCATGTTATTTCGCACAATCTACTTGTGTCAAAAGACAAGAAAGGAAACTTAAGGGAAAGGAAGTTTCATTTCATATTCCTCACAGTTATACGGCCCATGAATGTTTACAAAGATGTTTCAAACCATGTAGACTGCAAAACTCAAAATGTATTCACTATTAGGCTAAAACATGAATTCTTAGGTGGTAAAGCACCAAATCTTATCAACACTGACTTTCCAAATCATAAGCATTAAGCGATTAAGCATCATACTTAAACTATAGTTTTTTGATGCTTGATTGCCCCTTTTGGTTCTCACTCTTGAACTTTCCTATATACTGAATGTTGGTTGTTCTTTGACACGTCTTATATACCTTATTCTAATTCCAGACTAGCCTACAAGTAAGATGCTGATGTTAGTTTCAAATTGAGTATATATACAGCAATCAGTGAGAAGGCAATGCTTGCTTAGCCATAATATAGATATCGGTGGCAGATAACTATGTTTTAGTGAAATGGAAGAAATGCTGATATACCAAGTTTAAGTCAATGAAAGAAATAAATGGCATACAGGGAAAGCAAACTCCAGAAGTGACTATGACATGCAAAACAGCCAACCTTTGCAAAAATGAGATCTGTTCACGAGGCGCATATGGTTCATAGATAATGCCAGGACTCAACAAAGACACTTTTACAGCCCCCTGCATATAGGAAGGTGTAAGCACAAATGTTTCCTATACAGCTTGCTAGTTAAACCCAACAAGGCACCTGAGAAAATTCACCATGCCTTTAATTAATAGAATATTGATATTGGACCAATCTTATTAAAGAAACACCTAATCTGGGTCAAACAGAAGGAAAACAAAGAATGAATTAAATAATCCAGCCAACAATCATGTGAAGGTCATTTAAATCAAGCTTGACAGCTGAATTCACAAGATGCATAATAAACCAAAACGGTCTGATAGGGATAATGCCACAAGTAGCATAAAAAGTATAATAAGCAATCTAAATTTCTGTGCTCGCTAAAAGAAACGCATTCCAGATCTGCTACTACTCAAATAAAATTGCACGCTTATGTGTCTGACATCTTATCTTGCTTCATAATAATTATGATTAAGATCAGCTGTAGGTTTGCTCCCTGAGTAGTTTGTCTTACAGGTTTCAATGTCACAAATGTTATAGACAAGTGCTAATCTCACCAACAAATTCAGGAGAGTTAGGATACAATCCTAACATCAAAACTTATTTTTCTCAATGATGGGAAGAGTTCTCTCTACATTCAAGGATGTTGCAGAGTAGATGTTTTAAAAGCCTCTCACTCACACACCACGGTCAACTCATTTTTGTACAAGTTCAACTTCAACACCAGACAAAAGCATGGCACCAGAAAAGGAGGCAGGCACCATGCACACCCAGCCAAATGGAAGTGTAAACAGAAACAATTGTAGTCAATGATTTTCGTACTTCTCTAAGCCTTGAGATGCACAAGCAAGAATAGCCCTTCCAACCTCATTAAAACCCCCAACCCCATATCCAAGGTGATGTCCAATGGGAAGGGGAAAGGGAAGGAAAACAGAAGAACTGAAGGAAATAACAGAACAGGGGGGAATAACGGAAAATGGAGGAAGGAGGAAGATTATTTTATTATAATGGGGGAAGGAAGAAGATAGGCATAGGGAAATGTAAAGAAAATCAGATAAGGGGGGAATCACTCAACCAAGCAATTAAGTCAATTCAATAATTGTAGAAAGGACCTCTTGGTATAATGGTAAGATTGTTTTATTAGAGCCTCAAGGATACAGGTTTAAACTTCAAACCAAAAAATAACCTCTCTACTAATCATGGATAAGGTACAGTGAGGGAAGCTTCATGTACTTAACCATCCTTATATCCAAAACTGAAATACAAAGTACTTTATGTATAACTGACAATCCAACTCTACTGGGAAACTGAATATAATAGGAAATCAAAATGTAACAACAAAAGACACATAAAGAGTTGGATTGTCAGGGATACTGAATAGGAAATACAAAGTACTTTATGTATACCTGACAATCCAACTCTACTGGAAAACTGAATATAATAGGAAATCAAAATATAACAACAAAAGACAAATAAAGACTCCTACAATAATTAACCTGTAACAATCTAAATAACCCTGAATAGCAGTAGGGTGCATCACTAGGCATCTTGGAACAATGCCAAATTGCCACGAGATTTACCAGCTTGGCTAGCTCACTAGCTGACCACATGCTACTAGTTGCCTTCTACAATAAGGGATAAAGATGATACAAGGAGATTTAGAAACCATCATACAATATAAATTCACCCCTGCCCCTGGAAATCAAGAACTACGAATGATAAGTGGCAAATTTATAGGGAGGACACCATACCATTTGCTGTGCTTTAGGTGGGGCTTTGGCTTGTGTACTCATCCACCTAGTGTTGTATAAAAAGATCGATAACTCAGCAGCCTAAAGGCAGTGAGGAAGAGAAGTCACACGATAGATATAATGTGAAGACCTCGAGTATTTTACATATTGAGATTATACCAATGTCTAAAAAGTTCATCCTTACCATTGTAGAACTCATCTTTATGGCACTGTGCATTAATAAAGCGTTTTGGCTCTTGTGTGAGGAAGAAATAATGCTCTGGCACCTGATTTCAGGTTCTGATTACACAAAACTTTGTCATAACCTTGGGATGCCATCATGTATCATGCCAAGAAGAATGTCATCCTTTCTGTTTTAGGGTGTTTTGAAATTGTTATTCACTTACCAAATTCATAGGCTTAACACATGCTTGCTCGTTGTACCCTTTGTTTTTTCCCACAAAAGATTGTTTTTGTCGTTCAAATTCAAAAAAAAAAAAAAAAAACTGCTCACATGTAGTGCATAATTCACGGTACGACTCAACTGCATGCATTTTCTAATGGAACATTCTTTAAGTCACGGTACAATCGTACCGGTTCTAACACAGGACGACAGAAGCTAGGAGACAGTTGAATTTACACTAATTGGAACTAAAAAATTCCGAAGAACAAACAAAATCAATTAAAAACATTGCATTGACTCCGACAATAGCGCAGAAAACAAACGCCCTCGAACACGCGCACATATAAAAAACACGCGCCGGTAGGGGCAACAGAGAGAGGGGGGAGAGAGAGAGAGATCACCGCTGATAACCGTACTACAGTAACTTCTAAAGCTTCCTAACCTGAAATGTTGAAATCAAAACAATAACAAATTACGATAAAATATTTCTATATTCATAGCAATGGAAAGAAACTTTCACTCAAAATTCGAGTAAACAATATCACCTATGAGAATATTCTCGAATTCCGGCACAATGGTATAAGTTCCGAATAGTACGAGATCGTTGAAACGCCATTATTGATCTTCAATGTGTTAGACAATACAAACGAATGCCAACGCTTCAATTATTCGAATGGAAATGGCGCTCACTCTCTCTCTCTCTCTTTTGGAATAGTTATGAGAGGAATTGCCGTAGAACGAACAAAACAGAGAATTGGTTGAAGGGTTAGATTCGGGCACTCCGCTGCTCCATCAGAGACGGTGCGGTGCGGCTTCTTGGCCGAAGGATTTTATTTTTTTATTTTTTTGTCATTAAATTAAAAGTTAATAACTAAAATTTAAGAATAAAGAATATTATTATATTAAATGTTAAATTAAATATATAAAAAATTAATATATTTATTTATTTAAATAATATTATCTGATATTTAAATTTAAACGGTTAATATTTTTCAATAAAACAGTAAAAAAAGACGAAACAGGAACAACACGAGCAGCCATTTCCCCCATTTTTTTGATTTGGTTACTAAGGTGTGAACCATGGAGAAGTGATATTCCATTTTTATTCGTTGCATACAATTAATATGGCCTAAAAGTTATTTATTATCAAAAAATATAAAAATGAAGAAACCCTATATTATATAAAAGAGGGGTTTCATGACTCAAAATGCATAACTACTTGGCCAAAATTGCCACGAGAATATGTTAAAAATCCAAAATTTAAGCAAAGTCTATAACAATAATGTTAATTGCCCAAAAAAGGTGAATGATTTTGTCCTATAATAATTCGTCCAATCTAAAATTATCTGAAATTTCAAGTAATTATGGCTCCTCCAGTCAGAACTTATTCACTGTTTTTTCAATCAAAACTCATCTGCAACCTATATTAGCTGTAAGAGGACAGTAGGATGAGCCAGCATCGAGAAACAAAGCGATCTTCACCTTTATTACTATGGAACACTTCTGAAGGTATACAGTTTCTTTCAACCATGTCTGAAAAACACCCCCAAGTGCTCAAATAACAACACAATCCCCTTTATGCAGTAAGTGTGCTAAAGATCTCCTTATACAACCCGTGTGCAAAAAATAACAATACCAATAATAATAAATCAAGAACGAAAATCAATCACGAACAACCATTAATGTTCGTGACTTTGATCTGCAGCACCCGTTGGAGAACCGGGTTCATATGGCACAAAACCCCGTCCACCAAAGACCGGTCTCATGAATTTGTCATCAAACTTCCTCCAAAGATGGTGTGCTGTCCAAGTGGGATGGCGAATCAGAAACCTGAATTTACTTCCTTTACGCTGGTGATTCACCTCCTCACTTTGACCTTCAGTTTCAAGGAAAAGCAGTCGCAGATCTTCGAGGCTAGGAATATCGGTCGCATCTGAAACTGCTGGCACTGCATTTCGACCGAGCAGAGCTTCAATCATTGGCTTAGTTACTGATCCGAACACCTGGTTTTGTAAAGGAATAAGCTTCACAAAATATTCAAAGATGTTGAAGATTCCAACACTGCTGACATGATTTGCAGCCTCATGGCTTATCTTCATACATAAACTTGTGAATGTAACGGCTGTGAAGTTTATCTAATTTACAGAGCGATCCTCCTATTTCTCACAAGTTGGACAGCAATGATTATAACAACCCATCTTACAATCCTAGCAGTACAAATTCTCAATATGAATTCCATATCACTAGGAATATGGGAGGATATAACAAGTTCCCCATTTCCATACGTAGATGGTGTTCATGAAAGAATTTGATTCATCACAATTCAAATGAATTTCTAAAAAAGGTAGTTCAAGCTTTTGTCAAGAAATGAAGTTAAAAACTACAAGATCACTACCACAGCCAACCTTTGTGTAACAAAATGACCAAATAAATTTTTCATTACATTTCATTATGTAAATGGCTACAATAATTAAAATTCTCTTTTTATGATGATATATGAATCCATGGATGCCTAAACGTATGTGAAATTCCCAGTAAATCTTCATAACTAGTGCCTTGGCAGTTTTACGCAGTCTTTTGGACATTTCACGATGAAAATGATGTCGGAACCTATTTTTAAGGCTATAGAGACCAGACAACATGGCTTGTGCTTTAAAGAATAGGATTGCTACATCAACTATTAAAAATGGGTGCATTTTCATTAGATGATCTCATGAAGAAGAGAACTTTATATAATCTATGAAAGGTAATGCAATTTGTCTCTATTGAAAGAGTGAGCGATTTTGAAGACAATGAAATCAAACAAATGGTAGGAAGCTACATCTCCTACGAGAAATGTTACAGAATGAGGGGTAGGGCCCCACCTCCAGATGGGTGGCCCGCCCTATGAGAAAAAACTCAAAGAAAGGAAATGTTAGCAAAGTATAGTATTGTACCACTTTCTCCATAAAGTAAGTTACTCCACAATGTAATAATTTAGCAATTCAATGAAAATCGACAGAGAAAAAAATCAAATTAATGTTGGATGAGTATAAAGGCAACCCACCAAAGTACTGAACAGAACAACTATTATGGTACTAGTGATCATCAGAGAGTGCTCACTCGATGATGACTCTCCAGAATCTGAAAACTGCAATGATAAATTCTCTAATTAATAATTTACCAGGAATGAAATGATTTTACCTATGAGTAGCAGCAAATGTTATGCCTATGTACCTCTTCATAAGACAATGCCACAGTAACCGCACCTCTCATTAGTCCTGCCCACCATATTATAAACTGAGATTGCGAGTAGTCAGTGAAACAAGGAGCTGATAATCCAATCCCAGCTACTGGATGAAGGAACTACAAAATTCACCTGTTTACGACATTCGATTTTTTCAGAACCTCTCTTAATGAAATTTGAAAGGTTCGCAAGTGGAAAAACAAAGGATGCCCTTCCAATCAAAACCAGTGCCAACAGTGTTGCGCTAACAGCAATTGAAGTTCCTGCACTGAAATTGACAATCATTATACGATTTAGTCACACACCTTACACAGTAGCAGCATCTTTCAGGTGTTAAAAAAAAATTACTGGGCATCATCTTTTCCGTTTGTCTTAGAAGGCTTAAATGTCCATTCCCAGTATAGTAACAGGCATAACTTTAGACAAAGAGAGTTGGTCTTCTTAGAAGCACTTATATTAATTCATAAATACTTTACCACCTTATAGTTAGTGAATACGTTAAGATTAAATATAAGGCAATTGCATAGACTGTTTTCACTGGTGGAAATAAAAATGCAGACAAAGGTAAAGTTGCAATGAATTTCATTCAGTTAAAGAAATTTGCTGTTTGGTCACCAAGAAACACTACGCTGAAGACCCAGGAAAACTGCAGAGTTGTAAGTGCTGTCTACATGATATTTAAAGCCTTGGTGCAACGATAAAGTTACAGTCATGTGACCTAATGGTTACAGGTTCACGTTGTAAAAACAACTTTTTACATAATACAATGTAAAACCGACTAATAGACCCAAACTGTTTTGACCATTCCCCAAACCACAAGCATAGTGGTAGCTTTGTGCATCAGGTTTTTGTCTATTTGGGGCAACCATTAACATAGCCCTGGTCACCTTGTTTATAGACAATAGCACATAAGTTCCCAGAAAGGCCATTTTGTAATAAAATAATGAACTTCTGCAAGTTAGGCACCGATAGGCAATTTCTCTAATTACAATCCAAGATAATGCCTCTGTAATTGCTAGATTAATAAAAAGAAATGATGCCATGGAAGATGCTTGGATGTATTCTGGCATGCAATACATGATAATTGTGGTCATAAATAAATGTGAGTGCGACAAACACTCCTAGCATTTTGCATGACAAAGGCTAAATAATTTATAAGTTAAAGTAAATAATTTATAAGTTAAAGTAAATAATTTATATGTTAAAGGGATAATCTTAGTATTCTCATTTGGATGGGGCTATAGAAACTACCTTGAACCAGTCGTAGGAAATGAAAATTCCAAGGTGTAACAAGAAAAATTACCTTGCTTTGCTTTCTTTCCATTTGTCAATGTCTAAGGCATCCATACCAACATACAAAAATATGAAGGTTTCTGAAATGAAGGAAATTGTTGCAAAAGAATGCCTGAAATCATAAAAACAACTATTTAGAGTATTTATAAAACTCAGAAACATGAAACTTGAGAATCAAATAAGATATCACAACTTCTAAATGAAAGGTTGTGATATTTTTCCATGTTAAATTACATCATATTTAATTTTCAATTGATGAGCAGCTGTACTATTTTAGTTTTTTCATGTTAATTTTCTATTAATTCCTTCATCAACATAGAAATTATCCGGATTATTCCCTCAAATATCCTATGTTTCTGCACAAACAAATATACAAAGAGACTGTTAAGAAATGCCATATCTTCAATGTAATAAATGTGATATCTCTTATCCAGGATATTTTGCAAATAGCCTGGACAAGCACCAATGTTTTCAATGCAACAATTATGATTTCCAGTACATGGTAATGTAAGCATAAAAAATAAGGAAGCTTGCCCTCACTTGGTTGTTATCCTGGAGCTCTCTGTTATGTTATGCCATGTGTAATGCGACATGAAAACGCCACAAAAGAATACTGTCAAAATCCCGCTAAGAGATATAAGCTGTAAGGAGGGGAAAAAATTGGCATTTGTCAGCAAAACAGCGGAAAATAATATCATCAGACATGAATTTCCTTAAAATCTCAACAAGGGGGATCAAGGTTGTGATCAAAAATGGAGAAATAGCCAGTGTTTGCCAGCTAAATAATGCATTCCTCATCTTTGGTACCTCAGCTATCAGGTAAGAGATATAAGCCATGAGCATCATAAGAGCAATTTCACGATCTGTAGAATGTCTGTCCAAAGAAAAGATAAAATAACATCAGTTTTGAACATAAAACTCAAAAGGAAAATCTCAAATTTTAAAGTACCGTGCATAACAATCCATTGATAAAAAAAAGTCATGACAGAATTTTGAATTATTCACATAACGAAAGCCTTTATGAATTTCAATCAGATGACATGGGAATTTAATGGCTGTGCATTGTTTTCTTATGAACCTGGGCCACCCTATAAAAATTTCTAGCCCTCCTACTTTGGCCTCCTATTTGCCAAATAATTCAGAGTTCAAGTTTCATACAACTTCAAACTGTTAACGGGAAATAAACATACAATGGTTCAACTCCAAATATAAGTTGATGTCATTTCCTACCAAAAGTAGATGTGGAAGGAACAAATCCATAGATGATTTATTTTATGCAAGTTTCTTTGACTGCTGTTGTTTCCATCAAACCAAAATTTCAACAAAGTTGATTCATGGAAATTAGAACTGGTAGTTTATTATTATGTTGTTTGAGCACTTACTGGATGCAAGGGTACAGTTTGCAGCAACTAATAGCCAATAAGGATAAGCGACTATAATATTAAACTTTTGTTCATATGCAGAAATTAAAATCAGAATAACATGTCAACTAGTAAACAACTTATGCAAATGATTGGGAAAAAAGTTCATCTTTGCCAAATTACAGATGATGAAGCAAGACAGCCCCCAAAGCTGTAGAACACACAGTACCTTCCTATGTAAAGTGCCTTTATAATATAAGCACTTAAAAGACCTACCTGCAAGGTCGCAGACACTGCAAGTTAGACGGAGATAGCAATCAGACAACATCCAAAACTAAAATATATTAGCATGGAATCAGTTCATCAATAAAATGCAAGGTGTTATCAACTAAAAGCTAGGCAGCGAGCATACTGGTGATTGAAGCCACAAGAAATGGGCCATTCTGAATCATCTAGTTTAAGGAAATTGCATAAGCATAAATGATCTCATGTGTGAATATAACCTAATTCCACAACAACTGAAGCATAATAGAAACAATAGAAAACAACACATATTTCAAATTACCAAATTAGTTTTACAAAACAAATCCGGAGGAATCCAAGATAGAAAGGATAGATCATTATCTTCCTTAAAAGTATAGCTGACGGGGGCAATTCTACAATCATGGCATGTGCAGCCTGAGCTCATAAATTCAATACCATGAATTGCAAAACTTGAGGTAAAACACCACTGGGTTGAGAGACAAGAAGCTATATTGTCTCAGAAAGAATAATTGATAGCACAAGAGAGTAGAAAAATCTGGAGAGGGATATATGGCAGTCAATAGTATAAATCAGAGTGTGGTGATGGGCAACACACTACAAAAAAGCTCCTCGCTATGCTTGGCATTTGTCAATGGTGAAGTTTATTGAATCTCCTTATCTGCAGGTATTGTTATGGTCCTCCCAATAATAGGCTTCCTCGTCTTTCCAACAGTTGATATTTTCATTACAATATATAAGACTGAGATTAAAATAACAAATTAATAAATATTATTTTAACCTCTACTATTCATCATTTTAAAAATGATCACAATGGCTGGGAAGATGAGAGAGACTCCCATTTGGGAGAGCCATAATATAATCCCCTATCAGCACATTCAAAATTGAAACTACAAAATAACTATTGGCTTAAAGCAGTGAAGCTAATGCAACTTACAGCAATACCAAGAGCAGTGCTCGAGAAGAAGAGGTAAAGAAAGGTCCCCGCTAAACTTAAGGGTGTCATGGCAGTAATGTTGCTCAAGTCAAGTTTTTGGACAGCATTGAAAAGTACTATGGAGGTGGCATCATTTACTACCCCCTCCCCGAATACAGCACTGTAGAGAAATGGTGTTTCTTCCTGACTGAGGACCTATAAAAAAGATCAAGCATTGGTAGTTTATGTATAGGGATATTATATTTTCAGCTTGCTAGTCTTTTTCTGAGAGTAACATATACCTGTAAAGTGCAAACCGAATCTGTGGCTGACAATATTGCACCAACAGCTGCAGACACATGGAGTTCATTCCATCAATAATCAGACGAAAGTAGCTAAAGAGAATATCACTCAACACTGATGTCATGTATTACCCAAATAGTCTTGAACACCCAGGTGTGTCACACCAATCTTTTTGAACAGCAAAAAAGCACCTGCAAGGTTTTGTGAATAAGTGCTGAACCGTAATTTCAATGGTGTGACACATGAGAGAAATTTGTGAAATGTGTGTCAACATTCTGTCAGATAACATTCATTATCTCATATTAAGGCAATGATTCACATGATATTAAGTTGGAGAATCGTTCATTCCCTCCTTCAATTTGCAGCAGGAATGTCAAAATTGTTAGCAGATCAAAATAATCTGGAATCATAGGGAATTAGCTGCTTGTTTAGAGAATCTAGGTTTTTGGGAGCTTGCTGTTAACTGTGGAAATTCTGCGTCCAGCATATTGCATTGGCTGAATACGTGTGTAAAGGGAAGAAAAGGTGATAAAATAGTGCAACTTTCAGGAATGGTATGCATTATCCTTCCTGAATTCTGTAAAAGATAGTCCATGCAGCATCCAGTAGTCACCAAAGGTACACTATAGAACCTCTAGTCATCAACCTCAGAGGTAGGATAACAAAGGAAGAAAAATCAAGTAGAATTAGATGGCCCAAGTAAGCACTTCAAGAGCACATTCCCACATTAAGAAGAATTGAGGGAAAACATGATGATATCAAAAGGGGCATGAATTCAGGGTTCAACATGACAAAAGCCAATACGAAATGACATGACGATTGACAACCTTACCTAGTGATATGAGGCAGAATGATATTATTGTTCCGAGCACTCCAAACAACAATATTATTGAGAAGTTCTTGAAAAACTGCTTTTTCTTAACCTGGAAGCTGGAAATTTTCATCAATTATAAGAGAAAACAAGGAAGTATAAATTTCAACTACACAAAACAGAATCTCCGGTAGGACACCTCGATCCTCCATTGGGTTAGGCCACTGAGGATTTGTTCAAGCAATAACAAGCTAAGTCTAAGCTTAATTCTTAGCTTTGCTTGACAAAAATTAAAAGCTCTACTCATGCTGAAGCTCTACTCGTGCCAGCCCAAATTTGATGAGTGTAAGCAATGTTAATGCTCAGCTCATACAGCTTAAAACCCTAATCCTAAGCACGTTCAGAAAATCTCTGCCCAAATATTGTGAAAACTGGATCCTTGTTGTCAGCAAAAGTTAACACATAAATATCCGCAAAATTTTCTTTCCAGCCCTCCAAGTTTTGATCTATGAAGAACTTCTTCTGGTTCGTCTATGAATTGTCAAGTCCCACCAAATGGAAATGAGATCATGGAGCCCACTTCCTCTATATTGCGACATACAAGTGAATCCATGGCATTCCCAAAATTTCCTACTTAATCTCCCTTTAAACTTTCAAACTACGGAGAAAGAGAGAGAGGGAGAGAGAAAGAGAGAGAACATATCTTACCCAGCATTGAA
Organism: Nepenthes alata; assembly: GCA_028571085.2. Taxonomy (NCBI): domain Eukaryota; kingdom Viridiplantae; phylum Streptophyta; class Magnoliopsida; order Caryophyllales; family Nepenthaceae; genus Nepenthes; species Nepenthes alata. The sequence goes on from JAOVVI020007871.1 coordinate 11,875, forward strand.
AATGATCGGTGGCAGCAAATAAATGAAGAACAACTCCTCATTGAACGCAAGTATCTTGGATCTGTGGCCTTTACTCACCGCCAATACAACCGCTCCAGACACCAAACCCTAAATTCCAAAACCATAGATTCCACGTTTAAAAAGCAATTTACCTAAAAATCCAACTCTAAAGAATTTACCAGCATAGACTTTCGTATACCCAGGAACCAAAATAAGAACCAAGCAAATAAATTCGGGAAAAAATGAGACCACATTATTGACACGAACACAACCCCTAGGCCCAAGGGGTCTCAAAGGTTCAAGAGCATCTTTCAACTAGCCAGTCAATTAACTACATCCAGAAACCGAAACAACGATTATACAATTGGGTCTCATCAAAACAAAAGAAAAAAATGTCAGCATTAAAAACCAAGTCAATCACAGCCCACCATTTGATTCAAAAAAAATTCGAATCTACGCACTACCTCGGACAGAATAACCAGTAATGTTTACAATACAATCAATCCACACCCATGATAATTCAATTTTTTTTCAATCATAAACGGAAATAGAATTGACTTAACACACCAGAAGGAGGGAGGTGATGGATTCGTTAGCCCATCGGTTCTCTTCGAGCAAGTGGCCGATGATGATACATGCGCAGAGGAGAGTGAAGAAGACAGTAATGGCAATAACAGTGCTGCTACTAAATATTGATGAACCATGGACTACTGAAAATGGAATACGAGATAACAGGTCGAAAAATATAGACATGTCTGTGGCAAATTAGAGGTAAATTTAGCATTCCCAACGGCTTCCAGTCTAAGAAAGAGAAACAGAGGGAGAGAAGCCAGAAAATATAAAATTATTTTGAGATTTCGACGCAATTCATTGATCTTTGAGGACCGGAGAGGAGATGATGACTAGTAGTTGGCTCCGTCTGTGGCAGTGCCCATTACGACACGATTACAGAATCTTCAGCCTGTCGCGTGGTGTCTTAGGAGGGATTCGGGGGATCAAAAGACGGAAATAGCCTTACTTGCTGAGGGCTTGAAGGACTCTTGTGCGTGGTTCAAGGGTAGTTTGAAGAAAGTGTGACTGATCGGTCATGGGGTGGCTGACGGACCGAGGCGGCAAGTATGGCCGTCAGTTGGCGCTCAAATTTGGAAATATTTTTTTAAATAATATTTATAGACTTAATTCTACACTTCCTTATAAAAAAATATTAAAAATAAAAATAAATTTTATTTTATTTTTAATATATATATATATATTTTTCTATATCAAAAATAATAATTTTAATATAAATTAATATAAAGATAAATATATAAATTTGAATAGCCGCCGTGCATCATGGGTAAGCCAAAAAGAGTTTCCTACTTTTCGTGTGGACGATGATTTTGGACTTAAGATGGCTAGCTTTTTTGACCTATAGAGCGAATTTTAATATATATTATTATAATATTAATTATCAATTATACGTATTAATAAAGTAAACTAAATTAATTGATAATAAATTAATTATCTAGTATATATATTAATAAAGTAATATTAACCATCATGCTGAGTGTTATTTCACATCATAAATAAACCCCAACACTTAAATATGATATTTAATATTTTTACTATTTATTAGACTCTTAAAAATTTTAAAGAAAAATGATAAAAATAAGAAAAAAAATGAAACTAAAAAATGATTTTTTTCAGTTTTTTGATGATAGAGAAATACATGAAAAATAAATAAGTTCTTGATTAAAAAATTCTCGTTTAGCTTCTAAGAAAAATAGAGAAAAAAATATTATAATAGTAGTAAGAAATTAAGATAAAAGGATGAGATTATATGAAGATTTGAGTACTTTATTCTATAGATTTTATTATATTTCATTATTTCTTTTTTTTTTTTGGCAAGTCAAATATTAAAGATAACCTTTTTCATATTGTTTTTATTTATTTAATTTTTTCTAATATTTAACCATTATATATGATATTATCTATTTGATAATGTAATCATAATATATTTGAGGACTAATTATAATCAATACTGATGCGTACCTAGATCCGACTTCGAACAGATTTGGATTCTTCTGGATGGTTTAAACCGGCTCCGTTCGCTGAGTACGAATCTTGCACACCACTAAAACGAACAAGAGGTCAGCGTTAACGGCGGGAAGTTGTCCCACCGAAAATACTCCAACGCTCAAGTCAGTAAGGCAGTCTCCAAAAGAAAGAAACTGAAAAGAGAGTGAGAAAGATGGAGCGTGTGATCCAGATGTAAGAGAGACGCAAGGCCTTTCTTGTATTTGGATGGTGGGGAAGCAGAAAACGACCGCGAGGGATCGTCCGTTGCCTTAGGAATTGTTTGAGGTATTGAGAGTTTTGTTTGCAGAGAGCCAGAGAACTCGTTTAGAACACTTAGGTCTTTCTGAGTTACTGATTGTGTCCCAGAAAGCCGGCAAGTGTGCGTAAAAGAGAGCGTTTAGGCCAGCGTCCAAGTGAGCATACCCAGAATGATGATTCTAGAGTTTCTTTTATGGCTGAGAGGATGATCCTCCTTCTTTGGAAGGCGTGATCCCCTCTCTCCACCTTGGACGGCTTGCTTTCTGGAGCAGATGCCGGTTGCCAAGGTGGGAGTGATCCTTTCCTTCTGTGGCGGCCCACAGCTTTCCAAACCAGCCTCTTTCCTTCTCAATATACGACCGTTGGAGTGCCTTGGCGGGC
>JAOVVI020007872.1:4167-14571 GCA_028571085.2 Nepenthes alata
AAAAAGCTTATTTCAATTTGTGGTCTTGCCCGTAGTCTCGATATTTCACAAGACCAAGTCTTCAACTTTGAATTGCCGCGCTTTTACCTTCTTATTGTAGTAGTAGGTGACTAGTTATTGGTAGGCCGCTGTCCGCATTCTGGCAGCGTTACGGACTTCCTCCAACAAGTCTAGGTGTTCCCTAATTTTCTTGGAGTTACCTTGTGGGTCGAAAGACTAGACCCTCAGATTTAGAAGCCTAATCTCAACTGAAATTACCGCTTCAAACCCGTAACAGAGATTGAAGGGCGTCTCGCGAGTTTGTTCCTTTAGAGTCATCCGGTAAGACCATAGGACGGAGGGTAACTTGTCAATCCATGAGCCCCCTGTGTCCTCCATCTTGATCTTTACACTGTGGAGTAGCGTGTAGTTTATGGCCTCAACCTGTCCATTTGTTTACGGGTACGCCACCGAAGTATAGACCAATCTGATATCTAAATTTGTGCAATACTTGGTGTTTTCTTAAAAATTAGGTTTCATTGTCGGTCACTATGACCTCAAGAACGCCGAATCTACTGACTATGCTCTGGCGGACGAATTCTAGGGCATTGTGCTCGGTGATCTTGACCAGTCGGGCGGTTTCAACCTACTTGGTGAAGTAGTCAATACCCGCGATGATGAACTTCCTTTGCCCTGTCGCGATGGGAATTGGGGCGAGAATATCGAGCTCCCATTGCCCGAAAAGCCAAGGAGCTTGAAGAGATCTCAACTCGACGGGCAATTGGTGGTGAAGATTGCCGTGGAGCTGGCAATTTTCACACTTCTTTACGAACTCAAGGGCGTTCTTCTTCTTTGTCGACCAGTAATATCCCTAGCGCATGATCTTGAATGCTAGATTTTTTCCGCCGGTGTATGATCCGCATAACCCAATGTGAACTTTGCTCAAGTTGTAGTCAACCTCCTCGAGAGTTAAGAACCGGAGGTACAGAGTCGAGTAACCACGGTGATATAGTTATCCGTCTACCATGGTGTACCGGCCGGCCATCTTCATGATCCTCTTGGCTTCGTCTGTGCTATCTGGCAGTGCTCCGTTCGCCAAGTATTTCTGATCAGGCATCATCCAACTTTTCGTGTCAAAAATTTGCATCGCTTCCGGTTCCTTAGTGTTGGGAGTTCTCAGAACTTCCCGCATGTCCCTTAAGTACTGCTATCGGCTTTCGGCCGCCGCTACTCTGACAAGTTGATCGGCCTTCCAATTTTCAGCTCTGAGAACATGGACCAGATGCAGTTGGTTAAATCTTCGGATGTCATCCTTCGCCTTAGCCATGTATTTAGCTAAGTGAGGGTTCCACACTTCGAAGTTCCCGTTAACCTGGTTTACGACTAGCTCTGAGTCGCTGTAAACTATCAGTCGTCTAGCTGAGCATTCTTTCGCTAGACTTTGACCCGCTAACAAGGTTTCGTATTTGGTAACGTTGTTGGTGGCCGAAAAGTCAAGTTTAAGGAAGTACTTCACCTCAAACCCGTATGGTGGCCTGATTCCATAGACAATCCATCTACATTGAGAACCCATCCTGGCTCTTCCTCGTGTTGTTCTGCGTCTTATGTGGGTTGTTCATCAGAAATTGACGTTGTGGTTTCGACAATGAAGTTGGCTAGAGCCTGACATTTGATGGCTGGTCTAGGCAAATTTAAATGTCAAACTCTCCCAACTCGATAGCGCACTTAACTAATCGTCCAGAAACGTCGGGTTTCTGAAGAATGCTCTTCAGTGGTTGGTCGTTCAAAATGACCACGCGATGAGCCTAGAAATAAGGCCTCAACTTTTGGGGGAAGAAGACAAGCGTCAAAGCTAATTTCTTTGTGCGTAGGTAACGCGTCTCTGCGCTGGTCAACGTCTTGCTCATATAGTAGACTAGCCGCTAAGAGCTAGAGTCCTGACGTATGAGGACAAAGCTAAGCGCCACCTCTGACACTGTCAGATAAAGGTACAGCTCTTCTCCGTCCTTGGGTGACATTAGCAACGGCAGGCTAGCCAAGTACTACTTAAACTCATCGAAGGCTGCCTAGCACTCCGCGGTCCACTGGAAACCACTTGCTTTTGTCCGCCTTAGGGCCTTGAAGAAAGGCTAATACTTATCCTCTGATTTTGCCAAGAAGCGGGACAATGTTGCCAGTCGTCCGGTTAGCCGTTTGACATCCTTGACGCTACGCGGTGGCGACATATCCGTGAGGATTTTGATCTTCTCTGAGTTTGCTTCAATCCCTTGCTGAGAGACGATGAAACCCAGAAACTTTCTTAAGGATACTCCAAAGATGTACTTTAAAGGGTTTAACTTCATCCAGTGCGTGCAGAGTACCTCGAAGGACTCAGCCATATCGCAAATATGGTCACTGATGGTCTTGCTCTTGACTAGCATATCGCCGACGTACACTTTCATATTGCGGCCGATTTGCTTCTCGAACATCTTATTCACGAGCCTTTGATAGGTAGCCCCAACGTTCTTCAAATTGAAAGGCACAACCCTATAGCAATAGGTGCCTTGGTCGGTCATAAATGAGGTGTGCTCCTCATCCTTCAGGCTCATCCGGATCTGGTTGTAACCCAAGTACGCATCCATGAAACTTAGTAGCTCGTGTCCAAAAGTCGAGTCCACCAACAAGTCGATCATGGGTAAAAGAAAGTTGTCTTTTGGGTAGGCTTTCTTGACGTCAGTAAAGTCGATGCACATACGTCATTTCCCATTGCTCTTCTTCACTAGGACGATGTTGAAAAGCCAATCCACGTATTGAACCTCTCTGATGAAGCCAGCGTCCAATAGTTTCTACACCTCTTTCCGAATGGCGATGAGTTTCTCTACGAAGTGCTTTCTCCGCTTTTGCCGAACGCACTTGCGGTAGAGATCGAGGCCCAACTTGTGGGCCATTACTTCTATCGAAATCCCAGGCATGTCGGCGGGAGTCAACAAGAAGATGTTAGCGTTCTATCATAAGAATGCTATCAACTCATCACGCAATGTCCCAGTGAGTGAGCATCTAATCTATACGCACTTCTCTGGGTCCTCTAAATTTAGTGGGATTAGATCAGTTGCCTCACCAGACTACGCTTGTTGCAAAGTTACTTCATCTCGATGGTCAAGCTCTCCTGCTACCATTGTGCTGCCACTTGGAGCAATTTGGGACATGTAACATGTCCTCCTAGTGACTTGATTACCCAACACTTCACTAATACCATATACTGTTAAAACTTTTATCTTGAGATGCAGTATTAAAGTGACGGCTCCGAACGCTATTAGGCATGGACGGCCTAGTAGAGCGTTATACACAGAAGTGTATAACTCCAAGGCCTTTTATAGTTGTTGCGCTGAGCTGCCTTCCTTGTGCAGAAGGGATTGATACTCGCGCTCTATTGGGATCGTTGCCTTTTTTGATGTGCTGCCTTTATGACTATAACGGTCATTGGATTGATTATTTTTCTTCTATATTCTGTAACTACTAGGGTTTTCAGTAAATAGAGAAAGGATTTTGGCGCATTCCTTCAGTAATGCGCATTGATTCTGGGATCAACCGTTACAAGGGAAGTTCCCTTCTGTGGAGAACGCGAAATCAGGGGAGAAGACTATTGCTATACATAGACGGACACGTGGGTTAATCTAGGCTTGGACCGTGTGAGGCCTAGTTAGCAGTCGGTCAACTGGTAATGCTTCTGGTCAATGAAAATATTGACCGTCTTGTAAGATTTTGGTCAATTGAAAGTGTTGACTGTCTTGAGTCCAAGTGAGCCGTCATGCTCTTAGACTTTGACTGGCTCATTAGCCTTTCGTCTGGTCAACGGTTGGCATTGACCATCAAGGCACAAATGGGCCGTTGTGGATTTGTGTTGTTCCTTCTTCTTGGGCCAGCTCATTACTGGCATACTCATCATATTCTATTCCCACCTTATTCCATTCTAACAATAAAACGTACCATTAAAGAAAGCTAAAACTCTTCTCCTTATCAGCGAATCTTCCACATCCACTCCTTACTAGTCACCCTTCTGCCACCAGAGCCCATCCCTTCCGCCACCAGAGCCGAATCAACCTCACCTAACCTGTCCCTCTACCCTGACCCACTCTAGCGTTGGAATTCAAAGGAAATACGCATGCAACCAATATTGTTGAACAAATTTAAAGGACACGTCAATTATTAACCACCAAAAATATACATTAGAAGAAATATAATAATATTTAATATAAAAAATCATTCATAATTAAGAAATAATTACGAAATAAACTCAAATTCACTATAAATAGTAATATCTTACAAAAACAACTTCTTCTAAACTCCATTTCCTACACTCAAGTGAATAATTGATTGATTATAATCCCCAATACACCTTACAACCCACTAGAAATGATGAACCTATAAAAAATTAATAATTAAATGATAATACGTTCTAGAAATAATATTAGAGTAACATATTCAACTTTAGCGAAGAATGAGACTCAAGAGTCGAACATTAACCGGATGCCAAACCCCTTCTTCTACTCTTTTTTCTCTATTCTCTTACTTCATGCAATGCCCCTGTATTATTAAGTGATTTTAGATGCCCTAAATTTGTATCAGGTGTAACCATATAATAGTATTGTCACACAAACGCCCTTAGATGAGTATCTAGCATGATCTCAATGTATAAAAGGCGCACGATCACCCTTTGGACACGCATTAAGTACACCTATTTTATCTCAATTGGGCACAAGTGCCCATCATACAACTAGTGCAATATAACTTGTTCACTAGAAAATCCTTTTGCATAACTATACCTCGCATGAACCTCCATTGAACTCCATTATTCAAGTAATTTTCACATAATCATCATGCGACTCTTGCTTGAAATTTTCGCTTGAGCGTGCCACAAACGTATATCCTGTATCTTCCTTATGACTCCTCCATTGGGGGTAGGACACATAAGGAAGTTACTAAAACCCAATAAAATTCTCCTCACAACTTTGTAGGGACTCCTCACATTTTCAGCTACCGTCATTTTTTATCTTTTCACAACTTTCCCTCTATGAGATTCCTAGTGTTGATCTCCACAAGTTTAAATGATTTGTTATTTAATTACTACTAAAAATAGTTAATTAATTATCACAACTAATCATGTGATATATTCTCATAAAATAATAAAAGTAGAAATATCTAAGATGTTACACAAGGTGATTACACCATTTAAATTACTCTAGAGAAATCATTATTTGAGGAACTAACTTGAAAATGTGAGCACGAAATTTGGAAGAAATATTTGTATTTATTTGCTCAATAAGATGCATAAATTTTGACAACAAAAATTTTTAAATAGAGGAGAGTTATAACTCTTGATTTTTTATCCCTGTTTATGATATAAAAATTATTATACATTACATTAATGTAAAAAATAAATATATAATAAAAATTTTTAAAAAAATAATTTTAGAAAATCAGGTCTAGCACCTGATAGATGCCAATTTCATGCTTATGCGTGTTTTTTGATGGAAGTTTCACGTCTCATAGATGCCTATGAGATGCTCATGCATGATTCGAGTAGAATGCGGACACATAAGATGCACCTGATACAATGCTCGTGCATGCATGTGGGGGTGAATGGTGCTTGATATATGTTTGTTTGATTCTTGTGTGCCGATTGAGTATAAAAGGGCTCTTCGTCCGACTTTTTTGTCATTTGCACAAAAAAAAAACAAAAGAAGAAAGAGAAAGAGAATGGAGAAAGAGAAAGACAAAGAGAAAGAAAGAGAAGGAAAAAGATCTTGAAACCATTTTACATCAAATCCACTAATTCTAATGTTTAAATTAAATATATCTAAGTATATTCTTTGATCTATTATTTAAATTTTTTAATTTTATTTATGTTTTTTTTAGATATACATGCATGTTATCATTTGCACTCATTCTTTGAGTATTATTGTATACATATATATTTCATCGAATATTTTGAGAATTTGTTAAGTTTTATGAAATATTTGAAGATTTTGTTTAATTTTGTTGAATTTTTAGATATTTGAAAGACTATGTTTATATAGCGAAGTTTTGTAAAAAAAATCATAAAATATTTATCCATTGACCTATACATGGCTTTCATGCAAGCTTCTAATGAGGACTTTATTTTATTATCTAATCTAAGCTTTTACTATTTTAAATAGTGTAAATATTTTACATCTTTGTCATAGAATCATCCATTCAATAAATGAGAACTATTATAATAAATTAATGGCTTATATTTAGACATATTTCAACATATTAGGCACACTTAAAAATATATTTATTATTTATAAGGTAAAAAGTAATATTTAACCCCACTTATAGGGATTCATATGTAAATCATCCGCCTACGATTTTTAAATAATATTATATCATTTTTAGGTTACCTGAAATATAAGTAACATATTCTTCAAAGTTCACTTTTTGATTAGTCAATTTGCGAATCATTGCTCCTTAATTTTTAAAATTTAACCTACATTATATTTTGTATTTTGAAATATTTTAGACTTTTGAATTTTAAAATTTCTTTATGATTCTTCGAATTGCATAATTTTATGGGTATATTATATAAAATAATTATTTGAAACATGTTTAATAGAAAATTTGACATTTTAAATTTTGCATGCATTTTATGATTTTTTTCATCCTACCATTTATTTTACTAATAGGTATTTATATATTATGCATATATAAATATATATTTGCTGAACATTCAGCTCATAATTTATAACTGTTTTTAACCCTTCCAGATTAATAAGGTACGAATACTCATTGAATATGAACGGAAGATTATTAAAAACTCTTGTTTAGTCGTATTTATAATTTTAATGAAAGATTTGGGATTTTATATTATGATTCTATGTATATCTTAAGTTACCCATTGTTTATTATTTTGGGATAATGTATCAAATAAAAGTTATATATGGTTTTATTTTGTGAGATATTGGGTATTTCATTAAATATTTTTTTCTTATAGAAATATATGATTTGAGTAGAAACTTTAAAAATTTTGGGAGGAGTAGTTCAGTCAATCATGTGAACATAGTAAATTTATGATTAATTATATTATTTTGGTTTTTTTTGTATCAGCCTTAATTATTGAATTTTTATCATTTATAGGTTATTACTTTTAATATTTTTATTATTATTACCTATTGTATCATGATTGTAACACCAAATCTTATCACTTCCCTTCTGCCTAGATATCCATAAGCAAAGGAAGTGATGCGTTCATCAAGATTGAGCATATCCTTCCTGAATAATAATATCTTGAAAATACGAACGTAAGAGGCCAATAAGGAAGTCAGTAATACCAACACCTTTTCTTTATCCATGATTTTTTCATCAAACACTGACATTTGCATTAAAATTCGATTGAACTCATTTAAATACTTTTTAAAACTTCCCTCTTCCAACAACCAAAGCCATAAAAATTCTTCTTCATATAAAATCTCATCATCAAGAATTTGAATTTATACCGACTCTTAAATTTTATTCAAACATTCACTAGATTCAATAAATTAATAACTTTTCAAAAAGTATAATATATAAGATATAACTTAATTGTGTAATTAAAAATTTTTTTATATCTTGCCACTCTTTATCTTTCATCTTCTTCGGCTTTTCTTCCTTTTCCTGTAGTGCTTTCATAGTTTATTCTTGGTCAAAATATTTCTCACTCTTTTTCACCACAAAATAAAATTAGTTTACCCATTAAATTGCTCAATATAGAATCGAAAGCTTCTTTATATTAATGCCATCAAATCGTAATTTTCACAACCCTAAAAAATCTACTTTCTGATATCACTGGTTAGGATTCGATGGAAATATGCATATAATAGGTGTAGCGGATCAAACACAAATCCTTATTAAATGTCAACAACTAAATACTTGAGTACATTGAATATAATAATATTTAATATAAAAAGTTCTTTTCAATTGAGAAGAAGATTACAGAATAAATTATAAATAAATCCACTATAATTAGTGACTAATTATGAAAATAAAACCTTTTGAAATTTCTTCATTATAACCAAGTGAATGATTGGTTGAATACAACCACACACTTAGCTACCCACTAATGAAGACACATCAAAAAAAATAAGCAATCAAATAAAATATATCCTATAAACAGTAATAAAGTAATATACTCAACCCTGATGAAGAATAAAATTTGAGTTGGACCTCAACCAACTCCCAAATTCATCATCTTTTCTTTTTTCTTTCCTCTCTTCCATGTGATGCCCCCTTATATTATAAAATAATTTTGGACGCTCTTAAATCATAGTAGACGTAACTTTATAGTGATATTAATATATGAGCATTTCTCAAGTGTGACCTCACTAGATAAACAACGTATGACCATCCCTTGGGCACATCAAGTGCGTATATTTCTCAACTATACGAAAGCGCCCATAGCACGTTATCTAGCGTAGATACCACTTATTTATTGGAAAAAACCTTTTGCTCAACCGCACCTTACATAAATTTCACATGAAACTCCAATGAGCTCCATTGTTTGTGCAACCTTGCACTACTATTAGACTTAACATCTTTGCTCGAGCATACAATGCAAAAACATCATGCATCCTCCTATGACCTCTTTATTTGGTATGAGATTTCTAAAAGAATAACCTAAAAGTTAACATCTAGGAGTTCGGGGGAGCTGATGGGAATGAGCACTTGAGGTTGGACATCGAAACCACTTGATCTTTATTAATCTTCTTTATGACATTGATGATGAGAATTTCTTCTTTCAGTTTGTGTATACTGAATATATAAATTTGTGATTCAATGGAGAATTAATCCAAAATTGAATTGATTATTAATACAATTTTGATTTTGATATGTGATATTTTGAATTGGACTCTTAAATCTTTCAATCTAAATCCTACCTTACAAATCAGAATGAGTATTCTAGAGAAATTAAGAATCATTCTTTTAATTGTCCTCCAACATTTAAGGCAACCTTTTAGGCCCAACAATTTAAGTTAGAAAGATAAAGAATGAGAAAGAGATAGAAATAGAGAGAAGTGTGGAGGATTGAGTTCTATATTTTGCCAAAAGCTGTGTTTGGAGAACAGCCTCCAGACCTCTTTATGTAGAGGTTAAGAGTTGCAAAACTAAACATCCAGAGTTTGTTTGATTTTCTGGAAATCAAGATTCTCTAATGCTGATTCTGTAGATAATTATTTTCTATTCGATATGGAATGTTCAATCAATCCCCACTCCACGGTGAGGGCAAGGATATTTATGGTGACTCTAGCATTGATGGGGTTGTTCCCAACCGTTCTAATCATTTTAGTCAATAGCCACCGTGTACGTTCTCAACAGTGGGAGAAGTTCAAACATGTCAAGTCACAGTAACCATATAGTGCATTAGAGGGGTGATCAGCCAGAGTGTAGAACACCAATTAAGTGTATAGAATTGGTTATCCTATTGAAAAGTTGATTCAGTACTCTCCAATTCATTCTTTTGTCTCACCATTGTCTATCTTTGTGTATATGGTCTGGACCAGGGACCATAACCGTCCGATAACCGAACCGGCTAGTCAACTCTCTTATATTTGCAGTGGGCTTTTGGTTACAAGGATCTTTTATAAGTCTTGATTTCTTGGCATCCTTTAGGCATGCTCTTGCTTTGGTGGTGCTCTGATTCTCTAGGCTTCCTTTAGGCAAACTCGCGCCTGACCAGTTTCATCAGCTTTTGGGTCTTTCTTTGTTATTCGTAGGCATGTTCCATGGCTTGAATAAAGTTAATATTTTTTGCTAAACCCAACAATTTTGACAATTGAAATAGATGGAATTGTATATTAAGCTGGATAATTGAAATAGATGAGTTGTATATTAAGCTGGGGTGTTTTAATGTACAGTTTTTATTTATTGTTTATGATATCATTATAATTATTTTAAATTAAATTAGAAAATAATTATATAATAATTTTTTTAAAAAAATTAGATTATTTAGAATCAGATTGGGTGCATGATAAGCACCTGTCTCCATGCTTGTACATATTTGAGGCAACGGCAATATACACACCTCTGGAGTGCTCATACATGATTTGGACAATGGAGTGGTGCCTCATGTGCACTTGAGTTTGCGCCTATACATGAATGAGTCAAAATATTAACCCTTAAGTTGCACTTGATACGGCACTTATGTACATCTGTATTGTAAAGTGGCACCTGATACATACATATCTAACGCTTGTATACCGATTGCAATATATAAGGGCTCTCATAACTGTTGACATTCATTTTACAGGGAAAAAGGAAGAGAGAACAGAGGAAAAAAAGTAGAAAAAGGAGATAGGAAAAGAAAGAATGAGATTTTAAAACTTTTAGAGTCAAATATATTAAATTAGAAGTATATAATAAGTATTTCTAAACTCATTTTTTAATCTACTTTAT
>JAOVVI020007873.1:0-14569 GCA_028571085.2 Nepenthes alata
TCAGAATATAAGGAGTTCACCTCGGGTTTGGGAATTCGAGGCTCGTTAAATTTTGAGGACAAAATTTTCATAAGTGGTGGAGAATTGTGAGGTTCCGGATGTAAGGGCATGATAGTTAAGGGGTAATCGTCATATTAGTAATTAATAATAGACCTATTGAACGATGTGGAGATGTTTATCTAGTGAAGAATTAGAAAATAATTCGGAATTTCTCCTGCTGAGGTGCGGGACCAGCAGCTTGCGCCCGCTGGCCACTCGAGCCAAAATTCCAGTAGCTCACCCACTTGCTGGCCACTCGAGCGCGGCCGCTTGCTGCCCGCTCGAGCCGCGCTCGAGACGTGGCGCAGTATAAAAGTCGCGCCCTACCTTCTCCTCGTCATTTTCTCACGGTTTAGGGTTTCTAGAGTGAGATAGAGGAGCGATTCTAGACAGAGAAAAGGGGAGAACGAGGCCCGGGAGTCCAAATCTGTCCAAGGGCAAGTTATTAAAGTGAAAGCACGTGTCAAGGCAAGTGTTCTCATACCCACTAACTTTCCCTCTTTCGTTGGTTTTTGTTGATTATCAGGTACTTTTGTCTTGATACCCACCCGTAACCTGGAAAATGTAGTACCCGTGTCTTGAGACCTAGGATGGTATGGTTTGTTGGTCAATTTGCTCACTGATTCGTCCGGTGGAGCTTTGTCAAACCCTAACCCACGAAATTTTGGGGTTTTCCCGTTTCCCGTCCGTGAATCGTCAAATTGACTTTAAAATGTGAATCCCCACGTCCCTATTCTGTATATATGTTTGCCGCGCGAGTAGTCTCGCACGTTGTGACCTGTTCGCGGCCTCCGAGTCCTCTAAATTACTGCTCATCCGTGGTTAAAATGTGAAATTGCACGTTTTGCTTCTATCTAATTGTGATGAGACTCATGTTATGTGTTGATGTGAAAGTGGAAGTTTTGAAATGGATAATTGTGCATTGGAAGCTTGGGAATGTTTCCCGAATGCTTCTAAGGTGGTGGTTGTCCACCGGAGGTAAGGAATTTCAAACTCCTCGTGAACTTGAACTAAATTGTTAAAGAGATTAATTCCAAAGAAGGAATAAAGTCAAGTAAGTGAATGGAGGGAGACCCACTAGGTGCGTTGTGATGGAATGATCTCCCAGATGGAGACTTGTGGTGGGGATGGTATTTCCTAGTTTGTGAATGACTATGTTGAGTAATGGGTCCTCCCTCCCGGAAATTCGAACTGATCAAGTAAATAGAAGGGAATCCACATTGTGTGTTGTGATGGAATGATCTCCCGGATGGAGATGTATGTGATGGGAATGGGATTTTCTGAGCTATGAATGTGTGTGGAAAATGTGAATTTCCCTCTCCAAGTGTGGAAACTAACCTTGAAACTAGGACCATGATTCATAGGGGTAGAATTCTTTAGCTTACCATGTCCATCAAGGTGTGAACCCGAGGAAACTTGGCCACATATTCTGGCCGCTCATGGGAGCAGGTGATGTCCGTGGTACGCTTTAGGAAACTACTGTGGAAGAATGAGGATTTCCCTAGTCCCCGGGGGTGTGGGGCGTGTTGGTTGAACGCTACATAGTGAGATGTAGTCGTTCATTGATTGTTGCATGGATGCAACAAGTGATCGAATGCTGCAGACCTAAAATGTCGCCGTGGCTTTAGAATGTGTAGTGAACACATTCCTTTCCTCGTTCTCTCGCATCATTGGTTAGTACGGTCTACTAGCCCGGGTCCGCAAAGATGATATAATGATCTAAAGGAATAATGTCTAATCGATGTAACCGTGAAAATCTAATGTTTCAAGATGTTCCCTATTTCCTCTCATGGTTCCTGATTAATGATATCTTGTATTGTTTTCCCTTCCCAGTTGTTACTTTCATCGTTATCAAGAATGTTGGTGAGTATGATTATATTTGCTGAGTTGTACGCTTACTCTTGCTGTTTGTCTTTCAGGATGAGAACACTTAGCTGGTGCCAGATTAGTTAGAGCAAAGAGAGAGATTTGCTTGAAGAGGTTAGATGGACGTCAAGTGTGAGGTTCCGGATTTAAGAACTTGATAATAATGAGGTGATTAGTATGCTAATCAGGCGAGTATAGGTATGGCACCTTTTGAGGCACTGTATGGGAGGAAGTGCATATTGCCAATTCATTAGGAGGAGACCGGAGACAATAGGCGGCATTACTACTGTTAATATCGTTCCTTAAATAGGAACAACACAAATTAGCTCATAGCTTAGGCACTAACTAGGATATTATAGGCGAGACAATCAAACTAATCCACTGATCCCAACTTAATTCCAACCTAAGTTATACAAACTAGGATGACTAGAACTATCCAATCTAACTTAATCTTCCTACGCCTTCATCTACTTATTCAATCTATCTTATTCGAATTTAAGCTTCCACATTTGATTCAAATCAAACCTAAGGCATCTATTTTCTCTGATACCATCTATGACGGAGCGGGTCATCGTCCACTAATAGCATCCATCAATAATCATACTTAACGTAAAGGAACTAATCCATAATTAATTAATCACATTAATTTCTGTAGAATATTGGGTAGAGTCTCCTCTAAATATGCACAAAAATTATACATATAACTTAACCTGTCCAAGATATACCAACAAATAGACCTCAAAGTTTCAATCACATTCAACCATAACATATACACAACTCATACACAGGATTAACGTCAATGTCATATCATCTGTGACTCCAAAATAATACTCATAACTACCATATTAGACCAAATAGAGATGTCATTTAGGAACCTGTATAATTCTAAAATCATACCTACGGAAGCATAACTATATCCATACAATAGCATGCAAAAGCATAACAATAATCCATAATAAAGACAACATGGCATGCCATTTAATACATAACATTAATCCAAAACATTAGTTGGTTTCATTTACAATATATTAACACCAAAGTTGCCCAAGTCTTCATGATCCAGCAATTTTCTTAGCTAATCCTTATCTTTACTCTTTCTTATCAGACATCAACTCAATACTGTCAACTGAAAAAGGTAGACAAAATAGCAAGGAGTGAGCCAATAGCTCAGGAAGGTACCATAAAAATAGGGCATGCAAATTTTTATATAAAACACATATATAAATAAAAAGGAAGACATTGAAAGAATTAGGAAATCAAAATGAATATGGATAAGGTGAAAGCATGAAATGATGCATAAACATAATCTTGGAGACAAAAAATCTTATTTTCATTTCTTTTGTCATTTTCTTCAATTATTTCTTCCACTTATCTTAGCGAAAAAACATGCTGAATGTCTTAAATCAGCTCAAGCTTACTTGTCCTTTAGGTTAACTTTTATTTCTTGAGGCACTCGGGCTAGTAGGCCCTACCAGCTAAGGGAGCAAATAATCAAGGATAGATTGTGTTCATTCCACACAATCCAAGGCCAAAGTTTTTCTCCTTATTTACATCCTGAGGCAAGATGATCAAAAGTCAAAATCCTCCTTATTTACATCCTGAGGATAGAATGATCAAAAGTTAAATTCCTCTATAGTAACGCCCCGAGGAAGGCGGACTACATATCACTCTATGGACAGAGTTATCCTCGATTACTACTATAACATCGTAAGGAATGCCATAGAACACTACCCACAAATAACAAACCTTGGTCCAATTTTTTACTGTTTTTAACTGAAATTAGGGTATTCTTATTCAAATTTCAAGTCCTTAGTTCATCATACTTCAAAAGCTACATCAAATTCATACAACTACGCTGTCAAATAAATCTTGTGGTTCTCAATATTTTTAGACTGTATGACTTTTTGGCAATTTCAAATAAACATATATAATAAACTCAAATAATTCATCAAATAATATTTTTACCTCATGACTCAAAGTTTACTACAATTTTATACCCTCACTTTTGAATTAGGGTTTAGGGTAAATGTTATGGACACAAATCAAACCCAAAACGCAAGCCAAATCACAAAATCAAAACCATAAATCATAATACTTATACTTAAATATGAAATCTATCCATAAAATTATGAGAAATTTGAAAAACATGCATTAAACATAATAAATCTTAGGGAAGGAGGGTATTAGAGTAATAATACCCAAATAGAGACATCAAAAAGCAACAACAAAGAAGAATAAGCTTATAGTATATTTACCTCAGCCTAATTTACCGATTTCCTTACTCTGATCAGCCCAAATTTGATGCAGATTTCCTTCCCCTTCTCTTTTCCTCTCTTCTCCCCTTCGTCGTTCTGCTGTTTGAGCCCCAAATTTCTCTCCTCTTTTCTTATTTAAAATGCAAAACAGTAAGTCGGTGCCTGATTTATCGAACAGGTGCTCAAGCGCCAAGCAGGTGAGAGCGCAATGGGCACCCTCGCCACTTGATTTGGCGCCACCATCCGTGTGACGAAACGGATTATTTTTCTCTAATAATCTCCGTCAATAAATAAACAAAACTAATACCCAAAATTTTAAAACATTAAATTCTGCACAAATTTTGGCAGAGTTTCCCTTATAATTGGACAAAAATAAAAAATACAACCTGTGTAAAATAAATCTATACAAGCACACAACTATACAATTATCACAACACACCTTACAACACTTATACACAGGACCACAGATTGTCATATCATTCATAACTCCAACACAGTACTCCTAAGCTGCCTTATTGGACCTAAGAGAGATGCCATCTAGGATGAGAATAATTCCAAATATCAAACAATGTAGAAGTGACTATAACCATAAATCAACCTGCGGAAGCAAAAAAAAATAATTCAACATAAACCATAATATGCAATAACTTTAATACATAATTTCCATCCACAATTCAGGTATTTACATTCAAACTTATCAGACTCCCAAAATAGGCTTTGAAGCTCCCAAAATCATTAAGATAGCTTTAAGGCTTCCAAAAGTCTACTGGCTAGGCTGAATCTACTCCTTCTTGTCAGGAACTACCTCTACTCTATCATCTGGAGGGAGGAAAAACAAAAGAGTGGGCCAAGACCGAGCAAGGTACATGAAAACATGCAGTGTAATTATTTCATGTAGAACATAAGTACAAATAAGAAAAATCATAAAAAATGTTTGAAGAACAGAGACGTACAAGTAAATAAGAGAAAGTACAAATCAGTTTAACATGCTTTGGAAATCATAAATCAATATAACAGTATCAAAAATCAAGAACCGGCATCAAACTCTATAATTTCTAGAAATTTCACTTTACTATCTGAAGGACCACACTAGTAGACCCTACTAACTGAGGGGACGAATAATTGAGGATAGATTATGTTTTACACACAATCAGAGGCCAGACATAGAATAGGAATATTCCTTCTCACGGGATCAGTACAGGATTACCTCCCGAAGGAAGGTCAGACGCAGAAATTCTACCCTCTAGGCTAACACCCTGAGGAAGGGGGAACTACGTATAACTCCATGGATGGAGTTATCCTCGATTACCACCATAACGTTCTAAGACATGCCGAAAAACCTTACCTGACTAAATAATAGCCCTAGGTCTACTTTCTTATTAACTTACTTAACTGAAACACTTAACTGAAATACTTAACTGAATAAATTCTTGCTCAAATTCTTATATTCTTTACTTACATGCCTCAACGACAAGTCAAACTCTTTCAAATAACCCTTCAATTAGTTCAGAAATTCATGGTAACTTAACAGTACAATTCCATGTAAATGTTTTAGATAAAAATCAAATCTTGAGCAATAACCTTTTACAAATCAACATTTACATATCAAGATTTAAGGATTTTTAAACATTAAAATTCCAAATTTTCATTCTAGGGTATTACACAAAGCTTCCGGACCTAAATCAGGCACCAAACACATGTTTATTTATGAAATCAATGCCATAAATCAAGATACATATACAAAATCATGCATTTAAACCAAAAATTTCCAAATTTTTGAGTTAGGGTTTCGCGTGAAGCTTTCGGATTTAAATCGGACGTCAAACACATGCTTATTCATGAAATCGAAGTTATATGTCATAATACATATGGGTAAACATGAAATATATATGAATAATTAAGAGAAACATGCTTCATTTACATTAATCATGAAGGAAGAAGATTTTAAAGTATAAATACCAATTTAGAGATAGGTAAAAATGGAGAATAGCGTCCAGGTACACTTGCCTTCACCCGATTTACCGTTATCCTCACTTTGATCGACTGGAAATTGGTGGAGAATTCTTCCTCTTCTCTTTTCCTTCCCTTCCACCCTTTGTGCTCTGCATTCATGTCCCATTTCTCTCCCCCTTCCCCCTTTTTAAACAAAACGAATCAGGTCACTAAAGTGAAAACACGCATGCGCTCGAACACGTGGCGAGCAGCGAACAGGGCTTTATTGGTTTTGGCACCTGCTGTCACGCTCAAGCACATGGCAGGCACCATGCTGTAGGGCAGCATATTAGTATACAGTAGCCCGATTTCCTTTCTTTTCACTTTTGAAACTCATTCTCCCATGTATATTTAGACTCATCTTGATTATTATCATTTTAA
The DNA here is from genome assembly GCA_028571085.2 of Nepenthes alata. Classification (NCBI taxonomy): domain Eukaryota; kingdom Viridiplantae; phylum Streptophyta; class Magnoliopsida; order Caryophyllales; family Nepenthaceae; genus Nepenthes; species Nepenthes alata. The sequence goes on from JAOVVI020007873.1 coordinate 6,534, forward strand.
TTACTTATAAATTATCATGTTTTGAAATCGGAACCTCACAACTCTCCCCCTCTTATAGAAATTTCATCCTTGAAATTTAACAAACCCTGAATTTCCTTAATCGGAGGAAATTTTCTAACGTTCCTAAGTCGTTTCTTCAATTAAATGATTATCTTATGAAACCTTAAACATTCAAATCACCTTGATCTTTAGTATCTGATTCGTTCTATGAATATCTAAATTCACCAAATCTGAAGACAACCTAAATTTATTAACTACTTTTCCAATGTAGTTCAAAAGCTTAAACATGGATAAATTTCTTACCTCAACTTACATTAATCCTCAAAAATAATCATTCCTTTTGAGTCTCAAATCAAACATCAAAATATACGGGTTCACCACAATTCCATTGCGCAACTCTAATTAATTTCCTAACCACGGACCATCCAATTGTAATCCACTATCCAATCTAATTTAACTTGACACCCCAATTCTCCAATCAAGTTGGCTAAGATTTTGGCAAATACCTCAAATTGCAATCAGACCCCAAATCAGAATGCTCTATGTCCTCATTAGTTTGTTGGTATGTCTTTAAACTGACATTTCTCTAAAACACATAACCCATGTTGAACACTTAGTAAACAATTTCCAAAATATCCATATCATGTAAACAGATCCCACAGTTACTCAAATTATAGCCAAATTAGACTTTTCAATCATAGCAATAGCCCAAAAATTTATATAGCCCTAGGTGATCACCCAAAACCACAAACTCAAACACTTAGCAATTTTAGGATCTCGTTGGCACACCGATAAGCCAACTGATTCCATTTGAATGCGTTATTCATAATCACGATTGGTGGGTCATCCTAATCGTCCTGAAACAAAATCATGAGGACTCGTCATTCCATGATTTCATGTCCTTAATACTTCGGATAAAATTCTCTCTCCCAAAATCAAAGTAAGCATCCCATATGGAGCACCAAGGACACATTAAATTCAAAGGCTTTCGACATCAATTATCCACACTCTTTACTTTCCTCTAAAGACACTAAGATCCACCTTTACTATTCTCAACTCATTGCCTACACTGTCGCATATTCATTTCTTCTTTACGATACAATTTTCTCAAACATTTATAATTATTAAACAATAACGATCTCCCATAAACAACACCTACAAATCCTTAAAGCAGGAACCTCATTGGCTAACCCCAACTATGGGTGAAGTAATTTTAAACTACAAGCTTCTCCCAAACTTTGCTCGTGGGTAGCCACCTATCATGATGTAAGAATCACATAGTTCTAGCCCTTCTCGAAAGCATCGCATTTTACTCTAACTCACCAAACTCTCAGGGGTCAATCCCAAACAAAATGGGTAAACAATTTCCCCTAATTTCCTCAAGGGCTATCTTCACAAGTCCCATTTCTATGAATATCAATTGCTTCTAAGACAATCACCTCACGGCTCTACAATCCTTAAGGAATACATATCCGATTTAGTCAGACTCAATATGACCATATATCTTTGTGACATTAATCAGTCTTCATAATAAGTTACTGTTATCAAGGAAGCCTCGCACCCACATCACATTCTTCCATAACTAAATTCATATTCCTCTCTCTATTGAGCATATGATTGACTACCTCTCATAATTCTTGAAATCCACAAAAGGCCATCAAATCCAAACGGCATCACCCAATTTTTCAAAACCTAATTTCTTAGCAACCTCAAGATCTCGTTGGCATACTGACAAGCCAACTGATTCATTCCTAATGTGTCCTCCATAATCACAGGGAGTGGATCTTCAAAATCATCCTGAGATAAAACCATAAAGACTTCTCATTTCATGATTATCCTTAATGCTTTGAATATAATTTTCTCCCAAAATCAAAAGTAAGTATTCAAGGTGGAGCATCAAAGGCATGTTAAATCTGAAGACTCCCAACATCAATTGTCAGTACTAATGTTTACTTTCCTTAAAAGACACCGATGTTCATCTTCACAATCATTAAATAGATCTATCCATTTGTAACATCAAAAGATCGTCTCTTTCTTTATGACACAACTATTCTAACCCTTGAAATTATCAGGTACTAGCTACCTCCAATGTAATACCCATAAGTTCCCAAAGCGGAGACTCCAGCTATTAATTTTGACGTACGATCAGAGAAATTCGAACTATGAACCTCTCCCCGACTTATATGGGGTAGTCGCCTTTCATGACACTAGGATAGCAAAACCCTAACTTCCTCAAAAACATTACATGCTATGCTAACTTACCAAACCCATCAAGGGTCATCCCAAATGACATGGAAGTCAATTGTCCCATTCTACTTCTTGAAACTACCTTTTACATCTCATCATAATGATTACAGATCTTTCTTAAGCTAAACGACACACGGACACTTCAATCCTAAAGGAACACTTGTTGGATCACTTAATAAATTCGGTTAAACCCAAGACGACCAGACATTCCCATGACACAAATTGGCCTTCCCAATCGACCACTGCTTAAGGTCGTACGAATTTAAAATCATATTATCAAAATGCCTTACACTCAACAGGGAATTCTCTCAACTCAACATCATGTCCCTTTCCCAAATCAAGCACACGATTAACAATCTTTCTCAACTCAAGATACAAACCCCAACAGAGTACCTATGGCCCCATGTCCTTTGAATCCATCAATGAAGCCATTTCAATAGGGACCCAAAAATGGCTGAAAGATCCAACCCATAACATTTATGGAATGCCCATGGACCTTCAAAACCCAAACGATGTTCCCAAACTTTGTAGTAGCTATATCCTTATCCCAAATGCTGGGCATAATCTCCAATTAACCATAATCAACACGTTATGGACACAGATCGATCTTAGAAATCACCAATTCACTCATTGTGCCCGCTTATCGATTGATTAATCTTCCAAGTAACCATTTGCACAATCATCCATAAATAACCTCATTAATGAATCTTACTTCCCCAAAGGCTCCAAGGTATCCTTAACAATATCTAACCGAAGCTCTTTCAATTCTATACAACATCCTCAAAGCTAGTGTTGATTCCAATACAACCTCAATCACTCATCAAAGGCAATCAACTTGGTCTTCTCCTCCAAATGTATATTCTTTAGACTTACACAACTAAATTCCTTAGCGATCACCAAACGACTTCAAATGGGTAGTTTCATTTACTAATTAGACTTAACGCTTATCCTTGATTGGATCAACCATACCCCAAATTCTGAATTCATATCCTAATTACAAAGCACACTATCTTACCAACACAATTCACACCAACATCCACGAACACGTTTTTTAATTTCTACAAACACTTACCAAATCGATCATAATTTAAAATTCTTAAATTCATTATACCAAAAATTGACTCCAAGTTTTACTAGTTTTGAGCTATCAATTTCACCTTATCTGTCCTACTTGCTAGGTCGACTAAACATCCCCTTCTTAACGAGTTACTAACCTGAGAACCCTAACCCAGAACAAATCAAACTTGAACTCAAATCCAAAATCAATTAACTTAGGCCTCGAGTCATAGCCAACCAACTTAAGCACTAAATCGGCACCAAGCAAATTTGAACCTCAATGTGCCTACCTACAGCTCCTCTCGACCTCACGATCGACCATTGCCATGAATGTCAGGTAGTGATTCCCAGGATACGGTTAAAATGAATGGTAAGGTTCTGAACTCTAAAATATAGTAATTGGGAGGTAACTAAGTTAAAATAAGTGAATCAAAGTCAAAGAGCATGGAAGGAATCGAATTGAAAAGCCCAAGGATCCGGAATTGGCATAATCAGGAACCAAAGTCGTAAACTATGAAATGTTAATTCATAAATAATATTTTGGGTTTTTAATTATGATAATCTTGACTTATCAAGGTTATATAATCAAAAGTAGGGTCCAAGGGTGTGAAGAATTGGGTTAGAATGGTCAAAACGGGTCCCGAACGGTGAAAACCCGACGTGGGCTTACTACAGGCTTGACGGGGACCTGACCCGCGCCCTCCACAGGCTCGAGCCCATGACAAGTGTTGAATTCAATAAGGCTACGCTCGCCAAGTGCTCGCCGCGTGCACGAGCGCGACCAAGGCAGTAAAGCTGCCCTCGCCGCGCGCTCGATCGCTAATGCACATACTAGCCGCGCCTGGTTCTTTTTTAATCCGTTGGGGACGCATTTTGGAGGAAGGAAAAAGGCAACGTTCTGGTAGAGAGAGAGGAGAGAGATACCTGACTAACCAATTATGATGTACTTGTTGGGCTTTTTAGCTCACCCTTGCCTCTCCTTATCTCCAATTTTGTACAGGTTTGATACCCGACGGGTCGGAGTAGAGGCTAGAAGTGGAATAAGTATTGGATTCAGAAGACCATGCTGAAGACTTAGAACTTGTAGTTAAATTTACGTTTGAATAAAAATATATAAATATATGCATATTCTTCTTTTGGAAAGATTAATGTATACGGTACAAAATGACTAATGATTAGACAGCTTAGTTTCTGTTGTATTGATTTATTTATACGTCCGCAGGTTATATATGGATTTGTGAATAAGTATTTAGTGGCATCTCTTAGATTCAACATGGTAGTTTAGATGTGCTGTGTTGGAATCATGGATATTATGGCAATTGTGGTCCTGTGTATTGTGTTGTAGGCAAAAATGTTGAGTTTGGATAGTTGTGTGCTTGTACAGGTTTATTCTAAACATGTTATATTTTTGGTTTTCGTCCAATTATAGATGAAAATCTGTCAAAATTTCTGTAGAATTCATAATATTAAATTATGGGCATTGGTTTATGATATTATTGACAGGGGTTATTTAAGAAAAATAACCTCGTCCGTCACAGAACCCTTGGTCCCCTGAAGCTCTCATGCCAAAGAATTCTCAGAGAACGTTGCTCAGCTGCGCCAGCAAAGGAGCCCCATTAACGACGTTTAACTCCCATAGACAGAGCAGGGAACAAAGCTCCTCCAAAACAAGGCATGGAGCCTCCTGGTAGATTAGGGCACGAAGGTACACTCCTCAAAGAATGCCCCTTAGTTCTCCCTCAAATCAGCTTGAAAGGGAATGTCCTCAGCCGGTAGAGCACAAAATCCTCACCATGGCGTTCGTCAAGCCCTTCCGCACACAGTACGGATCTCTCTCCCGAAATGACGTCCTGCATCTCCTAGTCTCACGGCCTCCCTGTTCATTCTGTTCGGGACAAACATGCAATTCCACACTTAGCGGCCCACTAGTACGAGTCCGGCGGATAGGGAACGACATCTCCGCACTCATCCTGGCACATTCTACTAAGCCTCCAAATATCGGTGAGGCTCATGGGCACGCCACCCCTCTGCCGGGCGCACCTCTAAGTCGCCCCTCTGTCGGACGCACCTCGAAGCCGCCCTCCGCGGGTGCACCTCGAAATCGTCCCTCTGCCGAGGGCGCACCTCTAAATCGCCCATCTGCCGAACACATTTCTAAGTCGCCCTCTGCGGGCGCACTCCTAAATTGCCCCATTTGTCAGGCGTATCAATGGAACTCAGGCCTCCAAATACATTATATAAATAATATTAATTTTACTATTAAAAATAATTGGGAAAAGTGAAAGAAGAATTGGGAAGAATGAGGGACAGGAGAAACCGCATCAATGTAGTTTATTATTATTATTATTATTATTATTATTATTATTATATAAATAATATTAGTTTTATATTATTAATTATAACCATACAAATATTCAAATACATGTTATTATTGTAACAAATTCTAACGATTTTTATGAGATTAAAAATAATTGCTGATTAAAGTAAATAAATTATCAAAATATTCTTTTGATATTCTCCTAAATTCAATTTTGACATAAAAAGATTTTAAACTCACTTTAGAATTAATGATGCATTAATTAAACTCATTTATGTCTACCTTAGGTTAAGAATCTAATAAACCCGAATCAGAACTCCTAAGTATTACAATAGAACTCCATTAATATAGTACTCAGTTGGGACCTTTCGATTTTTAAATTTAATATTAAAACATAACTCATATTATATTATTGAAAAATAAGATCATAAAAGACATAAATTTAAATCGAATTTCAATTTTCCTAAATATGTGGGATTTAAACCTAAGGATAAGACAACAAATAACATCTAATATTCCTAATTAAAGTTCAAACCTCCTCATCAATTGAGATTAACACTCAATAGTTTCAATAAATACTCTAATAATTAAGTAATCACTTGCGTACGTGTCTCCCGGTTTGGTTGATGTCGCTGGCAACCAGACTAAGGGATTGAGGGGGCATCCTTCTCCCATGTGAAGAAAAACAGTCCTTCTCTTAATCTAGACTGTTGGATATATAATTTGACGGTCACGTATTTTAGATGATTAAATTTAAAATCGAACGGTCCAGTTCAGATTTTACATTCGACGGTTCGGATGAGGAGAAGGACGGTCCTTCTCCACATGGGAGAAGGACGTCCCCTGGATCTCCGGACTATGAGCCGTTGGAGAGGACTTGGTATCCTTTCCTTTGTTTATTAAGAAAGCAAAACCCTTCCTTCTAAGTTCCAACTCCTCAATGGTACCTTCATGATTCGTGCCGTCTAGTGTACAGCACTTCCTGTAATGTAATGTTTGTGAGAATGTGCATTACAACTTGCTCATTGCCAGAAGAATACTTCGTTGCTTCCGTGAGATCATGAGCACGAGAAGCCCAGTGATGATAAGAATGTGAAATTTCACGTATTCTGTGGGGATAAGAGTCTGAAAACATATACCCATACCCACGTATTTCGTATTAAGGGCAAACATTTGACTTGACGTACTAAAATCAACTTTGACGATTTATTTGAAAATTTATTTTAAATTTATTGTGTTTGTCCAAATTATTTTATTTGAATATTTAATTGTATTGGTTTTCTAATTTATTATCTTATATTATAAAAATAGTGTTGCTATAATTTAAATTTATAGACTTTATATTATGATAAAATAACGTTTTGATTTGAATAATATTTACTCTTCATTTTGGCAAATTTGCAAACTAAATAACTGTTATTCAATAAGCTCACTGTTGTCCGCTGTGAGGGCGGCCTACTTTGCAAATACAATAGATCGAAGAAAAAGAGTGAATAAAGTTGTGAACAATGACACACTAATTTTACGTGGAAAACCCTTCTCAATCAAGAAAAAAATCACGGGACGTTGAGTCCGAGAAAGTGCACTATGAATGAGATAGAGTTTACAAAACAATGAGGCAGAAATACATACACACTCTCTTGTTGAGCCTTCTTCCTCTCCTCTGTTTTACTCACACTACTCTCACACATTTACAACACTTTCACTATCATTTCTTATCACACTCTTGCACGCTCCCCAATTTTCATGCCTAACCAGCCTACATATATATACATAAACAAAGGAATCAGCAGCAACAGCAGCAGGACCACTGTGTCCTGCTCTATGGTTGGTGCACGGTTCCCAAGAAATATGTGTTAACCCAACAGTAGACGGCGCATGCCTACAGTAGCAGATGATAGATCAGCTGTCATTTAGTTTCCAAAGTTACCTAATCTTGCATATCAACCTTTACCCCTTTCAGACACGCCATAGAAGCTGAGTTGTATTAAAGAGACGGTCAACTTTATCTTCAGACGGTCAACTATGTTCACCGATAGTTGACCGAAATTTCTTCACGTGAAAGATTTCTAACAAACTTTCCCTCTCGATCGTGAAGAAGGTAACTCTGTTAGCCCGGCCATCTTGAAGCATGTATCATTCTTCCGTTTTGGTAGAATCTTTTTCATCATATATGCCCCGTTTTCTTCCGTACTCACCTTGTCAATCGACAGTAATCCTTCTTCCAGCACCTCTCGCACCCAATGATATCTGGTATCAAAGTACTTGGATCTAGAATGAAAGAAGAGTTCTTACACAGATGAATGGCACTCTGGCTATCACAAAGTACCACATATCTCTCCTGTTTGATGCCTAACTCTTGGACGAACTCCTTCATCCACAACATCTCCTTGCAGGCTTCTGTAACTGCAATGTA